>BRDA01007571.1:35403-56492 GCA_036984385.1 Crenuchus spilurus | reverse complement strand
CTGAGCTTTCTGTGTGATCAAATACTTTCTTTAGCAGTATAAAGGATGAGTCAGGCTTTTATTACTGGCTGCAGTTTGTTCTATATGTTCAATCTCTCACACTGCACAAACTCAGCAACAGCAATGCTGCCTTCCATGTTGCAGAATGAGGTTTCGTCTCCAGTCACACCACTGTATACCAGTGAGTCCAAATAATGCATTTACCTACAAATTTCATAACTCACTATAGATGAAGAGCATATGTTAAAAAAATGAAATGATTAATACAAAGCTAAGGTTAAACTTGCAGGAAATATACCTTTTTTTTTTTTTTTTTTTTTAAGGAATAAACTGAAAACACGTAACGCAGCATATTTGTCTAAAACAAACTTTAGAATATCCTTAAATTCAAGAATATTATCCAGCGTCCTCAGTCTGTGTCTGAAAATGGCCACTGTCCGCTTGCACACTTGAAGCTGTTGTGGAAGGTCATCCACCAATAACCTCGTTGTTTCCAAAATGTTACTGAATGTATTTTATTATCCAGTACATTCACACCACGGACACATCCTCCTATATTGTGCACGGACACATTTTACTCGCATCTCTGCACAGTTCTCAGATGGAGCTTTTCCACCAACACGGAACCGGCACCGTTCTGGTTCACGAACCTAATTTTGAACCGTTCGGCGCGTTTCCACCAACAAAAATACCGCCCCGAACCAGGAACGTTCGTTCGCAACGGGAACCAAAAAATACTTGGTTTTTCAGTGCAAACCAAACGCGCCTGCGCACTGAGGCGACTCGTAGTGTACAGTGGTCCACTGAAGAAACTCAGTTTTTGTTATTTGGCGTTCTCCGGAGTTTCAGGAGAAACTTGAGGGGAGTATTAGAAAGGAGAAACTCTACAGCGAGCTGGTGGAGGATTTAGCTCGGCCAGGTTTTGTTCGTTCAAGAGAGCAAGTGATAGATAAGCTAAAGAAGCTAAAAAAGACGACAGAGATTCTAAAAAGGAGCTATCGCACAGTGGAGCTGGACGAGGGAATGTACCGGCTCTAGATTTGACTTGTGAAGTGAAACAAACATTTGTACCAAGAGCACAAATGCTCGCAAGTAGTCGATGTGCTCCGCCATCTTTGTTTATAATTCCGCTTTGTTGATGATGTACACCGTGACGTTTCCTCTTTTCTAGTGGAAACGCGGGCTGGTTCACTAAAGCACCGAGGTTCTCATAAGCCTGAACGGCACCAGTTCAAGAACCAGAGTTATTTTGGTGGAAAAGCGCTAAGAGTGAAATAACCAGCATCCTCTGGCAGGCGACTATGGAGATGGCTGGACAGGCGCCGGCCTCCACTCCTACAGCCGCGAATAATCGTAATTAGTAATCTGATCAACACCCGTCTACCTTCACTGTAATCATACGTTAGTCTTTCACACCGGATGGGTGGATGACATCACTTTATTAAATAAAGAGGGAAATTCAAAAATTAATCCAAATTTTCATTAAAGTTATTCACTGTTGTTTGGGTAAAGAAGCAAACGGGACATCCTGTGTAACTTGGCGAGTGGTTTTCAGGCGCGTCTCACATCCAGTCTTTGTGTGCTTCGCTGTGCTTTTAGGACCAGAGCAGAAAGCCCAGTGAAGAGGTTCGCTCCTAGCTCCCGCTGAGAGAAGCGGAGGCCGCATCGCTGCCTTCCAGGACCAGCACCACTTGTGGATGAATAGAATTTGTTGCTTTTTACCTTTTTAGTGTTTTTTTGTTGTTTGTTTTTTTGTTTTTTTATTCTTTGATTTCTTGTCTACATTAACCCTCATGCAAGGTCCTGTTTGCAAGTCTTTTCTTGGTCATATCTGTTCTCTTGACCTGCAGTGTGTTAGACTCCCAGCTGTTTGCTGATTGCCAGCATCACTCATGAAGGCATATCTCAGCCCTTGATGGAAACACTGTAAAATGCCTTTTAACCATCAAGCTGACAAGAGGTTTTGCAGCTTTTAATCAATCTTATAACCAGTCTTCATATATTATGCTAATAATAATAATAATGATAATAAATGTACTTGGGAAGACAGAGAATAGTGAGTAGAGTGTAAAACCTCTTTAAATAGTGCAGTTTGTCAAATGTTAAAAGGAGCTACATGTAAGATTGTTCCAGTGTCTTGTAACGCAGTACACACTTAAGTCATAACTTTGGTGGAATGTTTAACACTATGTTTGTTACACTTGGATGTAGTTGCAGCAAACCTGCAGGACTAAGATTTTTGGAAAGTATTCAAGTACAGTTGTGGTCGCACATCTTCATGGTCCTGCAGATGAGTAGATGCATTCAAAATAAAACGAAGAATCTTGCATGTAGCGCCTTCAGTATTGCATTCACATTCAGCATTAGAGAGCAGTTTGTTTGGCCTTCCAGGCTTTTGTATTTACTTTAGCTTCCTGTTTTTTTTTCCTTCTTTTGTTAGTACATAAAGGCCATACATTTCAGTCAGGCAGATGTTTTTCATACCAGACAGAAGGCAGAGGTGGTCTTGAGCTGTGGAACTATGATCTTTGCCAGTAGATAAACTACCAATCAAAAGTTTGGGGTCACAATTTTCCATGACGACACATCCAAAGGAAAAAAATTCTAAGCCGTTTAAAGACTGCGATAAAATCCGCAAACGCCGCTGTTTCAGATACTCTTCTCAGTTTTGGTGTCTCACACCTCTCAACAGCGGTTTACTCTCCAGCAGAAGTTTAACACATGGACTGTGTACAGTGTCATGGCTACATTAACTTTAGCATCCATCCATCATATTTATGCTTTGCATAGCAGAGAGTAAACTGCAGTACTAAATCCTATAAACTTAAACTTGTGGGAAACACCAACACTGAGCTAAAGAGCGGTGACACTCCTACTCCACCCCTCTACAATAGAAGGTTGAATATCTAGAGCAGCAGACTTTGTGGATGTCATCAGTCTCAAATTTTCTGGTGCGCTGTGAAAAAATGCTCAATTTAATGACCCCAAATTTGATAGGTAGTACCCGTTGACCAAAACTAATCTGGCAACCCAGAACCTTACGTAAAGCAACAAAAATGGATTCAGCTAAAGGGTCTGAGCATGACATCAACTGGGAGGGTCTCAAACACACGTTGGTCATTTTTTGTTTTTAAATCATTGATACCGTTATGTTGCCACCCTTTTATCATGCCCCTCCCTCCCTCTCTCCCACAACAGACTGTGAGTGCTCAACCAGTTCTATAAACCTACCCTTATGGTGCTAGACTCCTTGTGTAGCGAAGGGTGAAGTCGTCACTCTTCCTCGCATCTACACCACACCTGAAATCTTGTATTTTTCAGCATTGTACTGTGTTGAATTCAATACTGTAATAGCAGAAACAGAACCGTTTAACCTTGCCTGAAAACTGATGTACTTGACAGTGCTACTGCTTGGCGATAGCTTTTTAATGTAAGTGTATATAGAATAAATGTATATTGAAGCCTGTGGTTTAAACTTGTAGTCATCAGTGGAATATCGTCACCATGATCAAAGCCGGCAGGGAAACCGAGGCTCGTTCTTTTTCTCCTTTTTTTTTTTTGTTCAACATTTCTAACGAATGATCTGAATGACTTAACGTACCGGTCGTTTGTTGACATCCTTTTCTTTTAGATACGCAGAATGCGAGAGTTGTTTTCTTCGTTCCTTTTAGACGCACTGTACAGGCATGCATGAGAACATTTCTTTGTGAAAGCAATTTGTAGATGGGCACCTGAGGCTGAGAGGCTGTTCTAACCCTGCTGTAGGGTCTGTAATGGATGCATCCTTTTAAATGTTTCCCTTTATTTGTTCCTGATGACCTGCCAGTATACCTGAAATCCTCTCCTGTACGCTCTCAGTGTTGTTTAGACGTGGATCACAGGAAAGTTCTGATTCGATGATGTTACTCTAAATATGCCTTAACAAAATTGAATTGGTTCGACATATCTCTTCTGATGGATTAGACCTGCCAACACTGTGAGGAGCTCGTACGTTTCGTAGGTGTTTGAATATACTAAAGTGTTCATTTTCTTCCTGTTTGTTTTGTGAAGCGATTTTTGTCAAGAGAACTATTAAACAAGACCCAAGTGTAATGCCTTGTTTCTTGTCTTCAACGGGGGGGGGGATCATATAGCCTGACAGACGCTGCGATGGGTACAGAGAGGATCGGATCACCAAACGTTGGCACTTCCAGTACAGGACGTGTGAGACAGCTAGGTTTTGTTACAGCACTGTTCTGCTTGGCATGGACAAGCGAAGATGGCGCAGATGGCTGCAATTATTTCCAGAAGCAATAAATGAACAAATAATTGATAAAACATTGGGTTTATTGTCTTCAAGAACTTGGTCCTGGTTGCATAAAAAATCTGAAGTGAGTCCCTTCACCCTTTAACATCCTGCTCAACCATTTGCTAGAGTGCATTTGAGTCACTGTGTTTTATTAAAAGTGAAGAACTTGGCACAATGTGATTGTGCCATCTCTACCAATTGGTAGAGGTACGCTAGGCTAAGAAAACCCACTGGAAATGCAACATTTCTTTTCTAAATGCAAATCAATGCTTTGTAGGCGTACGACACGGAATATAGTGGATCAAATGCTGCAGAAACTAAAGCATCAAGACAAAATGCACACAAGTGATTTTTTTCCTCAACATTAAGTGATTTGATAGTTTCATTTGGCAGACGCTCTTATCTAGAACGATGTACAACAGAGCTTTGTTTCCATTAAAAGAATCATATCATAGCTAGTACGGACAGGTTAGACTCCAAACTGTTCAGACACTTGGAACAAAACCATCACTAATACCTAGAAAGATACACAATTCTACACAATAAGAGCTTTACAATGCATTACAATAAGTGTTTTAAACTAGTGCTGCTTAAGTGCTCCACAAAGAGATGCACTTCAGTCTGTGTGTGAAGACTGTGAGGAACTCTGCTGTTAGAACAACCAGTGGGAATATGTTCTACCACTTTGGTGCCAGGACAGAGAAGAGTCTTGATGCCAGTCTTCCATGTGTCTTGAAGGATGGCGGGTCAAGCCGAGCTGTACTAGAAGCTCAAAGGGTTTGAGGTAATTATTAAATAATTCAAATGTTTGAGATATTTCATGAAGGCAGATGTTCAGCTATTAACCAAAAATAGTTTTGGGTGGTGCGGTGGTTAGCATATTCACCTCTCAGCACTGGGTCTTGGGTTTGAGTTTCCATGTTCTCCCTGTGTCTGAATTTCCTCCCACAGTCCATGGAGATTAGGTGAATTGACTACTCTAAACGACCCTGGTGTGTGTATGTGTGCGCCCAGATATGGTTTACCACTCCTGGGCAATTTCCCTAGTAGTTAATGCAGTCCTCCAGGTGGAAGGCCATTGGCTGCCGCTTCTCACCAGTGTGTGGTTGAGGTCTAAGTAAAGCATCCTTGGGTATTAGAAAAGCGCTATTTAAGGGTAACATTCATTCATTTTGTCATGTATGTGCTTTGTTTCACATCCAGTAACAGTTGGATAAATGTGGTGATTCCATCGTTTTTGCCAAAGGTTGAGCTAAAAAAGTAGCTCATCCAGCCAGTGCCTGGCCTCACTAATGCTCTCAAACTTTTGAGCAAGTACAATCAAATCCTCATATCAATGTTTCAACATCTAATGTGCCTGTATATTAAACTGAGTGGGAAATGAGAAGGTAGATTTTTTTAGAAACAGTAATTGGGCTCTTGGCCACTTGGAGGTGCTGAATTCTTTGATTTCTAACAGAGGTTGGTGAAGTCCTGCAGGTTTCAGCTTTTACAGCACTTATGGTGCTTAATCAGTCCCATCATCTATGAAGTTTTATTTAAAGAGGAACTGTAGAGGAACAGTTATTTAAGCCAGAGTGTAAGGCAGCTTGGGTTGATTAAAACACTTTTATACTTGCATATAAAAGCAAGACTGTGGAGATGTTTGTAATTTTGGCAGTTTTATGGTTTTCTTATGTGGTGTTTACAGTGAGGACGGTGGAGACATATCCTCACAACTTTAAGCCCCATTGTGCCCAATTTAAAAAAGATATGCTGAAATGGTAAGAAACAAAAAAGTAATGGATGTCCAGGCAGTGAAACGGATAGAAGGATTGATGGATAAGTGGATGAAAGGATGGACAGATGGATGATTAGATGGATGGATCAATAGAAGGATGAATAGATGGATGGGTGGAAAACTTGATAAGGGGAATGGAATGATGGATGGAAAAGTCGGTGGATTGATGGATGGGTGTAAACATAGGTAGGTGGATGAAAAGATGTGTGGATGAATGGAAGGATGGATAGAAGGGTGTTTGATGAATAAATGGATGGGTGGAAGGATGGACAGTTGTATTGAAAGATGGGTGGGTGGATGAAAAGTGAAAGGAAAGCTAGATGCATGGAAGAATGAAGAGATGGATGAATGGACAGGTGGATGGAAAGGATTGGATGGATGGAAAGATAGATAAGTGAAAAGGATAGATGGATGAAAGGATAGGTGAAAGGAAAAATGGACAGGATGACAGACAGGTGGATGAAATGATGGATGGATAAATAGGTGGATGGATGGAATGAAGAATGAATGGATGGATGAAATTATATATAGGGGAAAAGAAAGAATGAAGAGATGGGTGGATGGATAAATGGAAGGATGAATGGACAGGTGGATGGAAAGGATTGGATGGACAAAGATAAGTGAAAAGAAGGATAGATGGATGGAAGGATAGGTCAAAGGAAAAAATGGACAGGATGACAGACAGGTGGATGAAATGATGGATGGATGAATAGGTGGATGGATGTAATGAAGAATGAATGGATGGATGAAATGATAGATAGGGGAATGGAAGAATGAAGAGATGGGTGGATGGAAGGATGAATGGACAGGTGGATGAAAAGGCATGGATGGACGGACGGACATATTGATAAGTGAAAAGAAGGATAGATGGATGGAAGAATAGATGAAAGGAAAAAATGGACAGGATGAGACAGGTGGATAAAATGATGGATGGATAAATAGATAGATAGGTGAATGGAAGGATAGAAAAATGATTAGAAAGACAGATGGAACTTTCATTGCACTGAGTTCTTCTATAATGAGCCACATTTTATATGTTGTGGAAAAAGGACCATATCATTAATGACAAATTAATTCAATTGGAAAAACATTTTAGTCAGTTAATTACATTATAAACAGATTACAGCTGATTGCTAATTAACTACAACAACCTGCAGATTTCTGTTTACTTTCCAAACACGACCAGGGTGACTGAGTTCCCTCTCAGAGAAAAATGCTGCTCCATTTGCACTTGAAAGCAGCATTACTCTGTCATTCCAGGCTTCAGCCTAAGTGCATCAGCAGTTAACAGGGCTTATCATTACCCTAGTAATGTTGGTTAAGGTCTGCTCATGTGGTTGATTCAGAATAAAATCCAGTTCATTGGCACTCTGAATACAATCACATTTGTTAATTCAAGATGCTCTAATGGATAGATTAACCAATGAGACAGAGCTATGGATTAGCCCAGTTACATTAGGCAAAGAGACTTGCTTAGCTAGATTAACCAATGAGATACGCTGATGGCAAGATTAACTAATGAGACATGCTAATGGATGTACTGTCATAACTCATATGTGATAATGCTATTCATTGACTTTAGTTCTGCATTCAACACAGTGATCCCAACCATGCTGATATCCAAACTCAACCATCTGGGCATCAGCACATCACTCTGTAACTGGATCTCAGACTTCCTGACTAACAGACCCCAGTCTGTTAAACTAGGCAACCTCCAGTCATCACACATCACCCTGAACACTGGCGTTCCACAGGGCTGTGTTTTGAGCCCGTTACTGTATTCCCTCTTTACCCATGACTGTGCCTGTTTATGGTTGGAATACCATAGTCAAGTTTGTAGATGACATCACTGTGATAAGCCTGATCACAGACAATGATGAGACGGCCTATAGGGACGAAGTACAGAACCTTTCCTCATGGTGCCACGACAACAACCTGGTACTCAACACACACAAGACAAAGGAGATCATAATGGACTTCAGACGGACTAGGAACCAAGCTCACATCCCCATCTCCATCAGTGGAGCTACAGTGGATCAGGTGTCTAGCTTTAAGTTTCTTGGTCTCCACATCTCCAGTGATCTCACCTGGTCCTTGAACTCCTCCGTCCTCATCAAAAGGCGCAAAAGCGCCTTTATTTTCTTCAAAGCCTCAAGAAAGCTCACCTGTGTCCCAGGATCCTGGTGAACTTCTACCGCTGTACCATTGAGAGCATACTTACTAACTGCATCTCCGTATGGTACAGCAGTTGCTGCGCTGCAGACCGCAAAGCACTCCAGCGGGTAGTAAAAACAGCACAGCGCATCATAGGCACAGAGTTACCCACCATCAAGGACATTCATTGCAAGCGCTGCCTGGGTAGGGCAAGAAACATTATCAAGGACGTTGCCCACCCGAATCATGGACTTTTCAGACTATTGCCATCTGGCAGGCGTTACAGGAGCCTCCGTTCCTGCACCAGCAGGCTTAGGAAAAGTTTCTTTCCTGAAGCAGTTATCCTGATGAACGCTACACTGTCACTTTAAAAAAAAAAAAAAAAAACCTTTGCACAACTCTTCTCTGCACCTTATGTACCATAAGTATTTATATATTTATATAATCAACATTTGCATTGCTGCTACCAGTATTATACTGTATATTCATATTCTCATTACACATTCACATCACTTGTACACATGTATATAACATATTTATATTGTATATATGATTACACTCACCACTATTCTATGCACTGGTCACTGTTACTTCTGCACTCTATGTAAATAATGTGAGATATTGCACTTCTCGTTAGATGCTAACTGCATTTCATTGGCCCTGTACTTGTACTCTGCACAATGACAAAGTTGAATCTAATCTAATCTAATGGCAAGATTAACCAATCAAACAGCGCAATGGATTACCAGTAAAACACATTGATGGTTAGATTAGGCAATGAGACTTGCTTAGCTAGATTAACTGAGGAGACAGGCCAATAGTTACATTAGGTAATAAGACAAGTTAGTAGTTACATTAAAAAGTACTGACTGCTAGATTATCCAGTGATGTGTTGATAGGACACGGTGATGTCTAGATTAACCAATGAGACAGGCTGATGACTAGATTAACCAATGAGACAACACTGATGACTAGATTAACCAATGAGACAGGCTGATGGCTAGATTAACCAATGAGACAACACTGATGACTAGATTAACCAATGAGACAGGCTAATGGCTAGATTAACCAATGAGACAACACTGATGACTAGATTAACCAATGAGACAGGCTAATGGCTAGATTAACCAATGAGACAACCTGATGACTAGATTAACCAATGAGACAAGCTGATGGCTAGATTAACCAATGAGACAACACTGATGGCTAGATTAACCAATGAGACAGCACAATGTAAGACAGATTGATGGTTAGACTAGGCAATGAGACTTGCTTAGGTAGATTAACTGATGAAACAGGCAGATAGCTTGATTAGCCAATAAGACAAGTTGGTAGTTAATTTAACCAGTACTGGCAGCTAGATTAGCCAATTGATAGGACACGGTGATGCCTAGTTTACCTAATGAGACATGTTGACAATTAGATTAGCCAGTGAAATATGCTGATAGCTAGATTAACCAATGAGACAACCTGATGACTAGATTAACCAATGAGACAACACTGATGACTAGATTAACCAATGAGACAGGCTGATGGCTAGATTAACCAATGAGACAACACTGATGACTAGATTAACCAATGAAAGAAGACTGATGACTAGATTAACCAATGAGACAGGCAGATAACTAGATTAACCAATGAGACAGGCTGATGGCTAGATTAACCAATGAGACAGCTAATGTAAGACACATTGATGATTAGATTAGGCAATGAGACTTGCTTAGCTAGATTAACCAATGAGACAGGCTGATGGCTAGATTAACCAATGAGACAGCACAATGTAAGACACATTGATGGTTAGACTAGGCAATGAGACTTGCTTAGGTAGGTTAACTGATGAAACAGGCAGATAGCTTGATTAGCCAATAAGACAAATTGGTAGTTAAATTAACCAGTACTGGCAGCTAGATTAGCCAATTGATAGGACACGGTGATGCCTAGTTTACCTAATGAGACATGTTGACAATTAGATTAGCCAGTGAAATATGCTGATAGCTAGATTACCCAATGAGACAACCTGATGACTAGATTAACCAATGAGACAACCTGATGACTAGATTAACCAATGAAAGAAGACTGATGACTAGATTAACCAATGAGACAACCTGATGACTAGATTAACCAATGAAAGAAGACTGATAACTAGATTAACCAATGAGACAACACTGATGGCTAGATTAACCAATGATACAGCACAATGTAAGACACATTGATGGTTAGACTAGGCAATGAGACTTGCTTAGGTAGATTAACTGATGAAACAGGCCGATAGCTTGATTAGCCAATAAGACAAGTTGGTAGTTAAATTAACCAGTACTGGCAGCTAGATTAGCCAATTGATAGGACACGGTGATGCCTAGTTTACCTAATGAGACATGTTGACAATTAGATTAGCCAGTAAAATATGCTGATAGCTAGATTAACCAATGAGACAGGCTGATGGCATGATTAGCCAGTAAAATGTGCTAACGGCTTCTGTAATTGGCCGGTATTGCTTTGTTCATGTCTGGTTGAGTCTTACACAGCAGCATTCTCTAAAACTAGGTGACCACTGGTTAACAGCAGACAGCCCCTTCTGTTAGCCAAAACAAGCACATTGCAAGTCGACTGTTCTTAGGTCTTCATAGTTAAAACCGGGATATACCCAGGCGCAGCTCCAGCTGGGACAGGACACCGAAAACAAGGACTGTCCCTGGAAAACAAGGATGTCTGGTCACTGTATCACATCGGTTCCTGTGAAATTCACTTCTAGACCAATCACACCGTCCCATGTCTACTACAACTTTGACAGAAACATTTGAAGAATGGATGAAGTCGCCTAACTGCTGCCTTAACCAGAACCTCAGCTCAGTCTCAAGGCAGCATTTCCTCACTTTGCTTTTTTTTTTGTTTCTGACAGAACAGGCCGCGGAGGCCAAGTGCCAATCATCTGCCTGTAGCACAAACGGCGTATTCACAGGAAAGCCGAATAACATGATGAATATTCATCCAGTTCACAGAGAGACCCAGTGGGCGATTGTATTGGTTGGCATGGTGGTCAGTCTGCACAAATGTATCTCTTTGACCAATCAGCCAGAGAGCGCCGAGGCGGCCCTGCCATTAATATTCATGCTCTTAGCAGCTGGAGGGGATGCTGAAGCCGCTGTGATGTTCTGACTGAGACGCTTCGTACGCATGCATTACTTCAGCATTACCGGCTCTGTGCTGGAACATGCTGGTGATGCTTTATGACTGACAGGTCTGAGCCATTGGTTGGTGAGAGAGGACTGAAGTGGGATCCAAGTTTGTTATGCAACCACATTCGTTTGGGCAGAAAAAAGAGCAACTCTCGCCGTGCTTACTTCTTCGATTTCCTGTCTGGCTAAAGGAGATTTCACACTTACAACGTGTCAAAAAAATGTGTTCTTCTCCCACTCCCTCTCCTGCTGGCATCTCTCTTTCTGCCACATCGTTCAGCACCATCTTTCTCCTTCACTAGTGGCTTTTATGTGTCTAAGCCTACAGAGGCCTTTCGTTTTCACTCTTCCCTGCCACATCAGGCCTTTTAACACACCTAACGTACACAGTGAAGCGACTTCATGTAAGTAGGGTGACCAGACATCATCTTTTACCCGGACATGTCCTCTGTTTTCACCTGTAAGTTGTTAACATGTTGAGTGTTTGTTCTGCCTGTGTCACGTCAGCTAGACATATTATCAGAGGTTTCATATTAAAATTCATTAACATTAACATTTGAGACTGTGTCTGCATGTTTCTACCAGTCTGTGATGAGCCATCCATTTACATTCCTCTAAGTTGAACTGTTGTCAAGAAAATTCAGAATTTTTGCTTATTTTTACTTAAAAATGAGGTATAATTCTGTGTAAATGAGGTCTATTGACCATACGGTCCAAAAGTTGGTGATAATTAGCTGGAGTGAAGTTGACTGAAAAGGTGAAACACAGAATTGGGTGATAAGTTTATGCTACATGCTTTTAACAGTTTATTAATATGTAATAATGTATTATTAATTATTAATATTATTATTATTTATTTATAATAACATTTAATAGGTTTTATTATTAGTATATTAATAGTAACTAGAAATTATTAATAAAATATAAATCATAATTTGTCAATATATTATTAATAACAATAATTATGTTCAGACACACACACACACACACATATATATGGCAGAAATCATGGAGCAGTGAAAAGATTCCTTCTGCTCAGTCAGCATTTTGATTGGAAGAGCGGTGGTGTGCAAAGTAAATTACTTGAAATAAAAAAACAAAATGATACATTTCCATGACATTCAGTACCAAATACAGCTCTTTTTCACATAAGTATCAGCCATATGCCTAGTGTACAACTTTTTTGAAATGTCTATTTGAACATGTGATACGTTATATTCCACCCGCTTCTCTGAGGTGTCCACTTTTTTCATTCTCTCAGATCTGGTCACCCTAGTTTAAGTGTTTCACCAGTTCATTTACACTATATGAACAACAATACTGGGCCCCTCGGTCATCCAAAATTAAGAAAATTTGTCTTTATTTAGCCTTTTTTGGACTGTCTCTGCAGTCCAGGGAAGTTTTTCTACTTGACCATTGAACATTGCTGTGAGGATTTGATTGCATTCAGCATTAAAAGATCACCACCCAACCTTATTGCAAACTTGCTAACATCCCAAATGTACGGGGTAGAGTTCCACTGCTGCATATCTCCAATGCTGGGGTTTTTATACCCATCTAGCCACGGCAATAGGTTAATGCTCCAGAGATTCTTATTCTATTGTAGTTCTATTCTATTGGCATATACCAGACAAGCTGTGTTTGTGTTCATCTGTATCAACAATGGGTGCAACTTAAAGAAACTGAATGCATTCATTTAAAGGGGTGTCCACAAACATTTGGACATGTAGTGTATATTCATTCACAGAAATGAGCAGACCTCTAAACCAGAGGGTCTGACAGTTTGTCATGAAAGGAATTTCGCCCAAGGACTCTTATTACTTGTGGTGTCTTTACCCAAACTGATGATTGACCCAGTTTCCCAGTGGTCACTATCCCTGCTCCTGGAGGTCTACCTTCTTAGTTTCTACCCTAACTGATCACATTTTGTTCATTAAAAACTGCTGTATTTCTAACATCAAGCCTCTCCTGAACCAGAGACAATGTCAGAAGTGTCTTACCTGGGCTTGGAGAAAAAGAACTGGACTGTTGCTCAGTGGTCCTAAGTCAGTTTTGCATTTCATTTGGAAATCAAGCTTCTAGAGTCTGAAGGAAAAGTGGAAAGACACATTATCCAAGGTGTCTGAAGTCCAGTGTGAAGTTTCCACAGTTTATGGCTTGAGGTATGATCTGCTGGTGTTGGTCCACTGGGTTTTATCAAGTCCAAAATTAGCACAGCCATCATCCAAGAATAAAAAAGATATAAAATTGTTTTCATGTTTATGTCCGCTAGGGGATTTAAGAGCACTTCATGCTTCCATCTGCTGACAAGCGTTATGGAGATGCCCATCTCCTTTTCCAGCAGCTGCCTACAGTATGAAAGCTACTACTGACCATGATATTACTGTGCTTGAATGGCCAACCAATTTATGAGCTGTAAGCCATACTGATCAACATTAAAACAAAAACAGGCATGACATTTCATTTTATGTGTATTTGATCAAATATAAGACTGTTTATCTTTTGAATTACGTTAGAAACAAAAATTAAAATGTCTTTTTTTCATTATATTCTAATTGTTTGGTGTATGACTATATACACACTAACTGAGTAACTGAGTCATCTGACCAGTAGTAGCTGGCCAATAGAGGGCGCTAATAGAGGGCGCTAGGGCACCGCCCTCTATGGCGGAAATTGTTTTTTATTTTTATTTTTTAAATACACTTAAAAATTACTTTATGGGGCAAAAATTGGCAGTGCTCTCTCTGGGTGGGTAGATGGCACTCTCTCTCTATCACAATTCAGTGTCCACTGGCTCAGGCGTCTACTGATTGGTCCGTTCAGAGCTGGGAATCATGCGCTTTCCTCCGAGTGTGTTGGCTCCCCAGTGACGGTGTATCAGTGGTAGTTTGAAAATAGACGGTGGCTGCATCACACGCAACGGAGGAGGCTTGTGCTTGTCTTCACCCTCCTAGAGTCAGGGACAGTGCAAAGTGATGGGAAGAGTCCTAACAGAGGGGATGGGCTATTTGGCTGCTACTACATTGTGAAGGGGAAAAAAAAAATTGGCAAAAAAAAACCTTTATAAATGTCAAAAATCAATACATAAATATTTGAAGTATACATGTGCAAAACATGCACAATAACATGTAATATATAAAATATATTGGGGGAAATTACCTGTTCATTTTCTTCTGAGGCGACAGAAATATCCCCCAGTCAGAGAAGCAGCAGCTGATTACTGAGCTGCTGACACAAAATATGCGCATGGCAACAGAAATTTAGCCAAACATTGAATCTGCAGCCAATCACTGATGTGCTGACACAAGATGCATGCATAGCAACTGAAATGTAGCCAATCAGTGTCCTCAAATGTGTCGTCTAAAGGGCTTCATTTATTATTTCAGCAGTCAGTCAGTGGTTTTAGGAACATCTGATGTTATTGACATATGACACATCTCTAGAAACATCTAATATGTTTTGGTCATTTTATTGTTTGTTTCTGAACCAGACTCAGTAATCTGATATATATTGTACGTTCTATCTTGTAATGTTTACAAGCTTTATATGTTTACATACAATTTTTGTTCATTATTAGTCTGCTGATTTTTTATGGCAATTAAATAGCTAGTTTTTCACAGAGCTTTGGTTTCCTGCAGTTTGTGTTACATAATGAAAATGGCTGAAACAGCCC
Organism: Crenuchus spilurus; assembly: GCA_036984385.1. Taxonomy (NCBI): domain Eukaryota; kingdom Metazoa; phylum Chordata; class Actinopteri; order Characiformes; family Crenuchidae; genus Crenuchus; species Crenuchus spilurus. Next base: position 41,421 of record BRDA01007571.1, on the reverse strand, counting down.
CACCTAGAATAATGGCAGTTTCACTCTGTCTCACATTTATCTCAAATATTCTTCCTTGTCTGTTGTGACGGATGACAGACCACCTCCAGCTTTGTTTCTTTTTCTGATGTAATGGTGCAATCTGCTCCAACATACTTTCCCAGCATGTTTTCTAGCTGGTGAGGTAAGGCCTGCTCACACACGTTCTGCACACACCCACACACACACACACACACACAGTGGTACGTGAAGCGTACTGGTTTGTTTGGATGTTCTGTCTAAGCTCACTGAAATGGAGTGTAATTTATGACTCCAAGCTCTGGGTGACGCTCCTCAGAGGAAGACTGCTGAAATGGGATCAGCGCGTGTCGCTCATATTGTAATGAAGACATTTGAATGCGTGGTTGGCATTTTGAGGCTGGGCTGGCATTTTGAGTCTCTTCATGCGTACATGCCTCAGGCAGAACAATCAGAGCGTTAGATTTCATCATAATACCATACTCTCACCTCCAAGCCATGTGGGACTAAACATCTAATTACCAGTTGTCCAGACACAGGACGCAATTACGAACAAAGCTGTGTTCAGTGTCTGGGTTCACTTTGATGTTCACTGATGAACCTTTGTGAGTTTGCAGTAGCCTAGCGTGATAAATACAATGTTTATTATTATAATCAACACTCTTCTTTAAGAACATCTGCAAAGGAAAAGGTTTATTGAGAAAAGTGAAGCACATGTTTTTCCAGTTGTTCTGATATCAGCTCTCAAAGCTTTCAGTCACTTAAGCCACCGGCAGTGAAATAGTTCAACATAAAATTAGATTATGCACAAATTATATATATATATATATATATATATATATATATATATATATATATATATATATATATATATACATGTACAGTGGTAACCCTACTTACAAGCATCCCTACTAACGAGTATTCCTGGTAACGAGTCGAGATCTCGGAATATTTTTGTTCCAGTTAACGAGTAAAATTCCAAGTAACGAGTAGCCTAAATTAGTTCAAGCATGCCAACCACTAGGGGCGCTGTGGTCGTAGCATCCCCTAGATGCTAGCGTAGAAGAAGAGGTCAGTCATTACCTTTGACCGCTGTCCAGTGAAAGTGAAAGTGCTAGTGAAAGTGACACAAAGACAGCAAAAGGTAGTGAAGAAGAAAGTTAGATTTTACTTTTACTTTTCATATGATAAGTGTAACCATGCCATACACGTACGCCCGTCCTCCTCTCCTCCTTAGCCAACAGCCTACACGAGCACCGTCATCTCGTTTATGTTTTAAAAACCCATATAAACACATTATTTAGCATATTAAAGTATACTGTATATTGGCCGGCTGACACGGATTAATCAGTTTTACATGTATTCTTATGGGGAAAATACATCCAGCTAACGAGCTAACCAGCTAACGAGCTCAGCTCCTGCACGGATTAAACTTGTCAGTAGGGTTACCACTGTACATCTACAGCCAGTATTACCGTCTTAAGGAAGATTGTTTTTCAGGATTTTCAGTCCGAATTTTTATTCCCAAATCTTCTTTTACACAGCAACTACATGAAATAAATGATTTTTCGGTAACACTTTATAATAACTTTCATTAATAGCTCGTTAACTAATGATTAAAAACTGAAGAAATCATTAGTTCATGAGAATTTCATTAACAAGTGATTTACTAATGATTTGTTAACATTTGCAAAAATTAATACCATCATTAGTAACTACATGAACTGTCATTTATAAACAATTCAAATTCTCATGGACTAATGATTTGTTCACAGTTATTAATCATTAGTTAATGGCTTATTAATGATAGTTATTATATAGTGTTACTGATTTTTCTTAAGACAAAATGATGTTTTATGATTTGTAATTTATTAAAAATGTGCATACAGTTTACTGCCAAAACACAATAACATGTACACAGTCGTACATTTCCTGTTCTCAAAATTATTTCTTTCTGAGACCTCAGAGTGGCTCAGCAGGCTAAGACACTGACACTATGACCAGAGGATCGCGAGTTTGAATCCCGGTCATGCTGTTTGCCATCAACAGCCGGGGCCCAAGAGAGCAAAAATTGGCAGTGTTCTCTCTGGGTGGGTAGATGGCGCTCTCTCTCTCTCTATCACTCTCACATTGCAATGTCCGCTGGCTCAGGCGTCTACTGATTGGTCCATTCCGAGCTGGGAATCCTGCGCTTTCCTCCGAGCGCTTTGGCTCCCCAGTGACGGTGTATCAGCGGTAGTTTGAAAAGAATCGGTGGCCGCATCACAAGCAACAGAGGAGGCTTGTGCTTGTCTTCACCCTCCTAGAGTCAGGGACAGCGCAAAGTGATGGGGAGAGTCCTAACGGAGGGGATGGGCTACTACTACATTGGGAAAGGAATAAAATTATCCCCTAATTAGAGTGTGATTTGAATCTGACTGGCCCACAGATGCTCAATATTCTATGACAAAATGCTATAAATTAATAATAATCTATTTATGTGTCTGTTATTAGATTAAAATACTTATTGGGCAGGATGTTTTTTGCTGCACCTGGCAACCCTGTGTGTAGCAGTTCTTTCTAGCTGTTAGTCTACTGCTAATGCTAGTTGTAAGAAGTCTTGGTCTTGGTCTCTGCCATTGTTCGCTCCAAATTTGTAAAGATAGTGGCGACTTCATGGCATCCATCCATATATACAGTCTATGGTACCTACCAACAGTGGCCTCCAAATGTCCCGTATGTCAATCCTCGGGATGTACAGGAACAGCGCTTTGATCTACAGAAACTCCTCCTCACAATTTACAGGACCTACTGTTAACTTCTTGATCCTAGATACTACAGGACCCCTTTCCGATGACTTGGGTGAGTTGGAGTTGTTTTGGTAGCACACAGAGGAGGACCCGAAACAAAGTCTACTCCTACAAACAGAGAAAATCTTTTATATCCAAGAAACTGACCCAGTATACCAGAGTGTAAGTGAAAATTCACAGCCCAGAGTCCTGAATACCACCTTTTACTGAATGTGGACCGGGCTCAGCTGAGGCTCTAATTTAAAAGCTACAGAAGGTCCAATTAAGTGGCTTTCTTTCAGCGCCTCTATCAACAATGCATTTTTAATGAGTGATGGTGCTGGTTTGTGCATATTTAAATGGTTTCCCTTGCTCTGCTATTGTTCTCCTCTGGAGAGACACATTGCTGGGGTGGGACGAACCCCTCTGGCGTTGTCACAAGGCGACAGCTACTAAACAAAGCGGCCTGCCATTGAGGATGATATCACCCTCTTGCCCCATCCCCCAGACTCAGTGTGTGTTTGGTTGAGTCTGGTGTATGGGTGCATGCGTTTGACAGTCATTAGACGCACATATGATTCATGGGAGCTGCTTTGAGAGCAGCCATCCAGTTAGACAAATGATGGGGCCGTGAAACGACATGTGTGCATGGCAATAACACAGATGCTACCACGTCTGCATCTGAAAAGTCACTATATTCACATTATCAAGTAACAGTATGACTCAAACACTTCTGTTTCATTCAGAAGCACCTTTTACTTATTAATGTTTAGTGTGGTTTGAGGTGTCAAGCCATGTTCTGGTCTTGGTCCACTGTGTTCTATCACAGCTATCATCCAAAGACAAAAGAACCTGCATGGTATGCAAGAGAATTGTGCAAAAAAACAGGTTAGCAAAGAGAAAAACTTCACAGTAGTGTGAAAAGGCCAAAGCTCATGAGGGAAATCAGTGATGACAGCTCTCCTCTGATTGGTTTACATCCCACTTATAAAGTTGTCATGGTTATTTGTCTCCTTTATGATCCAGTGCCCACATTTTGTCCTGCGGAATAATTTTTGTTACCTTTTTTGACACTGATAATTCATTGGTGCCATAGAAGAGTTCTTCTCCTGAAAGGAAAGGAGAGCTGAGGAAAAACAGAGACAGAGGGGAGAGGAGTGCACGGTATGGAAAAGAAGTGTCTGAGAGAGAAGGTGAGTGAAAAGTAAAGTTGTTATGAATCAGATGGTGTTGAGATGATATGTGAAGTGTGTCTGTAATGACAGATGTTTGTGCTGGTGTATGTACAGTTTGGGGGCGGAGTCAAAACTGTTACAAAACAGTCGTTTCATTTTTGTACTTATGTTGGATTTGTGTTTGAAGGAGAAGACAGCAGTGCTAATATGCTAAGATAAATACAGTTTTCCTTCTAGCTGGGTATCACTGATAGCTTCCACATGGAAGAGAGTCAATTTCCACTGTGCGCACTATCCCAACAAGCATCCTTGGGCAAGATTGGTTCCCTCTTCCTCTGTAACATGGTTGGTTAAAATTGGAAGATGCTCTAGATAAGTCAGTCTGCCAAATGTGTAAAATATAACAGAAATAAAAGTCACACGGAGTGTATAAACCTCACATCTTCATTTTTGGTATTTTTCATTTTTTGCATCATTTGAACAGGTCAGTCAAACTGCACATTGTATGAAAATTGTATGTAAAATGGACCAATAGAAATGCTCCAAAATGACTTAAACTGAAATCTTTTTACATTGACTTCCATTAAGAGTGAAGAAAGTTTTTTCCTTCTCCTGTAAAGTTTCTATTTTGGAGACACAAGCTCTGTTTTGTTCTGACGGTGACCACATGCATAACCTCATACTGTGACCCAGTAAAAACATAATGTATGTTTTTCTCTTCATCTCCCCGTCCACCACATTTTCCCTTTCTCTTCCCCTTATTCCAAACTTGTGAGTAAACACTGCAACCACTGTATCTGAGATCTACTTCATGTTGTATTCAGCTGTTACTTATTTGTCTGGTGTGCCTGTCGACACGTGTGTCTGCCTTTAAACGAGTAGATCCCATATGGATGCAGGCCTTGCCTAATACAGACTATATTAAGACATCTATCAGGCAACCAATTAGAGATGACACCTCTCAGAAGACACTGAGCTAAATGATGTGATACGCCCCAGGATAACAGTAAAGCATCATCCCGTTTAAGTGCTTTTCTGAGGTATTGTCCTGGGGTGAATGTGTTCTGTTGATGTTTTGTCTGGGTGGTGGAGAGTGATGTTTCTGTCTGTTGTTTCACTGTATGGTGTGTGTGTGTGTGTGTGTGTGTGTGTGTGTGTGTGTGTGTGTGTGTGTGTGTGTGTGTGTGTGTGTGTGATGCGTTCACCAGAGCAGGCGTGGGTGTGAGAGATGGAGCGAGAGCACCATACATCACAGTGCTGCAAGCTGAGTCTGTTTGAAGAGTTAAAGATAATCTGCTTATGAGCGGAACGAGTCCACACACACACACACACACACACACACACACAGGCTCTCTTTCATACACACATACAGTGAGCTGGAGCTGACTGCAGACACTGATCCTGTACACTTTTCCTCTGAGAGAGAGAGAGAGAGAGAGAGAGACAGAGAAACACACAGTGAGAGAGAGAGAGAAAGAAAGAAAGAGAGAAAGAAAGAAAGACACAGAGAAAGAAAGAGAGAGAAACAAAAAAGAAAGAGACAGAGAGAGACAGACAGAGAAACACACAATGAGAGAGAGAAAGAGACAAAGACACACAGACACTGTGTGAGAGAGAGAGAGACAGAAAGAAAGAAAGACACAGAGAGAGAGAAGAGAGAGAGAGAAAAGAGAGAGAGACTGTGTGTGAGAGAGAAAAGAGAGACAGTGTGTGTGTGTGTGTGTGTGTGTGTGTGTGTGTGAGAGAGAGAGAGAGAGAGAGAGAGAGAGAAGAGACAGAGAGAAACACACAATGAGAGAGAGAAAGAGACAAAGACACACAGACACTGTGTGAGAGAGAGAGAGACAGAAAGAAAGAAAGAGACACAGAGAGAGAAAGAGAGAGAGAAAAAAGAGAGACAGTGTGTGAGAGAGAAAAGAGAGACTGTGTGTGTGTGTGTGTGTGTGTGTGTGTGTGTGTGTGTGTGTGTGTGTGTGTGTGTGAGAGAGAGAGAGAGAGAAAATAAGAAACTGAAAAACGAGGACAGCTATCATAAATCTAGACAATGGAGGTTAGAGATAATGAGATTGAAATGAATT
>BRDA01007571.1:3273-35393 GCA_036984385.1 Crenuchus spilurus | reverse complement strand
AACACACAAAGAGACAGACAGAAAAGAGAGAGAGAGAGAGAGAGTGAGAGAGAGAGAGAGAGAAAAGACAGACAGAGAAACACACAATGAGAGAGAGAAAGAAAGAAAGAGAGAAACAAAGAAAGAAATAGACAAAGAGAGAGAAGAGAGAGAAAGAAAGAGAGAGAGAGAGAGAGAGAGAGAGAGAGAGAAAAGAGTGTGTGTGAGAGAGAGAGAAAGAAAAAAGAAAGAGACAGAGACAGTGTGTGAGAGAGAAAGAAAGACACAGAGAAAGAAAGATACAGAGAGTCAGACAGAGAAACACACAGTGAGAGAGAAAGAAAGAGACAAAGAGAGAGAAAGAAAAAAGAAAGAGACAGAGAGAGACAGTGTGTGAGAGAGAAAGAAAGAAAGACACAGAGAAAGAGAGAAACAAAAAAGAAAGATACAGAGTCAGACAGAGAAACACACAGTGAGAGAGAAAGAAAGAAAGAGAGCAAGAAAGAAACAAAGAAATAGACACACACAGAGAGAGAGAGAGAAATAAAGAAAGAGAGAGAGAGAGAGAAAGAAAGAGAGAAACAAAAAAGAAAGATACAGAGAGTCAGACAGAGAAACACACAGAGAGAGAAAGAGATAGTGTGTGTGAGAGAGAAAGAAAGAAATAGACACAGAGAGAGAGAAAGAGAGAGAGAGAAAAGAAAGAGAGAGACGGTGTGTGTGTGAGAGAGAGAAATCAGTGTGATTTTGCTGATGGAAAGTATGATGCACTTAAAACTTTTAGTTTTAATAATAATAATAATAATAATAATAATAATAGTCTTACTTTATTTGGGTAAGTATTTACTTCCCCATATACACGTACACTGATCAGCCATAACATTAACACATGTTATCAGCTCCAATGAGTACACAGGTGCACTTTGTAGTTCTACTATTACAGACTGTAGTCCATCTGTTTCTCTGTATACTTTATTAGCCTCATGCTAACACACCACCACCACATCAGTGTCACTGCAGTTGTGAGAATGATCCATCACCCAAATAACACCTGCTATGATGGAAAAACTGAGTGAAAGGAGACTAAAAAAGTATACAGAAAAACAGATGGACTCAGGCTCCGCCCACACAGATTGCGCATGGGGCCCCAAGTGTAATGGGGCACCACTTAAGTCTCTGCCAGTTATCCCAGTTGTCTTTTTCACTATTTGGACATTCTCAAAGTGTCTCAGATCTTAAAGCTTGTATATTTTCTTCAGCATCCAACCCATCGTGAACAAGACTCCAGACCTTCACCAGTGTTTGAGATATGAGTGTTCACTTTATATGTGAGTGGTATTAAAGTAGACTGATCAGTACAGCATGAAGAGAAATTCAAACATGACACACAGGTATCACAATCTTCTGTTTCAAATGCCTTGAAAAGGAAAGAAATGTCTGCTGTGACTCATGTGCTATACTTAGACAACAAGCACGTCGAAAATCAGCCGAGAAAAGCTTTAAACGGTCTGCCACGTTACGAAGACGCAGACCTCTCTTCAGCACCAAAGCCGAGAAAGGCTCAATGACAAGCTGCTGAAAAGATGAGATATGAGAAACAAAGCTTTGTTTTACTTTCGTTAAGTCAGCCCAGTACTTACGCTCACCAAAAATAAGGGGTGTGGACCAAAGAAAGCTGTAATTCTAAAAGAGTAAAAGAAAAAATTCACCCAGCCTATACAATAAAATTGCATAAAATAGCCACGTTTTAATTCATATTTACTGCTGAATGTCTGAGTGTACCACAAAAATAACAATTCTAAAGTCTGTGCAGCAATAAAAAAACAAGTACTGGCAAGTACGTGGCATTCCGATTCAATGTGTTGCAATATATTGTGACACCATAAGCAGCGACGTACATGGTCATGTCAGAGTGTTATTGTCACCACTGGTTTTTAATGAACTCATGAATCCTCATGAAGAAAGCTGATACACTCCACCGTGAATTAACTTCTTTATCAAATCAAATCAAAATGTATTTATATAGCGCTTTTTACGAGTGTTGTCACAAAGCAGCTTTACATAATTAGTATCAAACAATTTGAATCTAAGCCCGATGTGAGCAAGCTGAAGGCAACAGGGGCAAGGGAAACTCCCTCGAGGCTGGAGGAAGAAACACTTTTCTTTACTTAATTAAAAACATGTTTCAGCCTATTCTTCAAAGCCTTCATCAGATACTACAATGACATCACAGATCACATGGTTTGCTGCATGTATAATTAAGCGAGCACACCATTCAGTTGTAGCAGAGTGTAAAACCATCATCATTGGCAAAGAACGTGATCTGACCGATGCCCAAAAGGGCATGATAATAGGGTACCAGGTGAAGGGTGGTAGCATCTCAGAAAGCACTAACTTTGTAGAATGTTCTAGAGCTGCTGTAGTGAAGTTGTACTGAGACTTCTTGTACACTGAGTGCCTCCCAACAGCATAACAGTGATGCCCAATGGTCCATTGATGCCAGAAGGGAACAAAAACTCTGGTGACTGGTACAGAGCAACCAACACAGCACAGTGTCATGGCTCACCACTGAGCCAACACACTAAGCCAAGACTCACTATTAGGTAGATTTCAACACTGCAAACTATTGTTTGAGGGATTAAAAATACACAAAATGAACCATTATCTGCCAACAGCTATTGATTGAATTGATTGATAATTAAAGAATGAATATATTATTAAATGCATTATTGTACGTATATGGACAATTTCTTACATTCAGTTTTGTCTGAGTGTGTATGTGCTTGTTTGTGTGTCTTGTGGGGGCTGGTAGAGAATAAAACAACAGCAGTGTGACAATGGATGGAGGAGTGTGTGTGTGTGTGTGTGTGTGTGTGTGTGTGTGGGGGGGGTTACTTGATGAGTCATCACAGATGCCTACTCTGGCCCTGTCACTCAGGGGCCAGTGTGTTACGCTCTTGAGGTCATTTGTCATCTCTCTCTCTCTCTCTTTCTCTCTCTCTCTGTGTGTATGAGTGTGTATGTGGGTGTACAGTGGGCCATGCACATGCGTCTTCAAGAGCCGCATTCAACACAGGCAGAGATAAGGTTACGCAATTGCCAAGACAGCGGCTCAATGATGTGTAAAGGCCTTTCTTCACTGTTCTTTGCTCGAGATTACAGAAAGAACTGCACAGCACCAGACTTCAGACGGAAAATGAATCACATTCAGTCATCACAGGCAGTAGTAGAGGACCATGATGAATGGCAATAAAACTTTCCCTCTGTTGTGACTCCAGTGTTTGTTAGCAAACAAAATTTTGAGTTTGACAGTGGACACGCTCCTATACTTGGTTCCTTTCTAGCCTTGGTTTGTGCACTTCAGGATCGCCATGTGCATAATAAAACCTACCTAAGCCCTGTATCATTGGACGTTCCTGCAAATGCCTTAAAAGTACCAAATACTGCAATTTGGACCATTCTCTGAACAGTAAACTGTCATATTTTGTATCCATTACACATAAAGTGACATATTTCAAGCCTTTTGTTTTCCTTTTGATCACTTTGGCTTGATTCTGGTGGTTCAGGTCTAAATTCTGTGGTGGTCAATCCACGTGTGAAAATCTCAAACCACTTTTTCACAATTTGAGCCCAATTAATACTGGTATTGTCATCTTGGAGTATGTCCATGCCAAAAGGGAAGAAAAAATCTATTAATGGAATAACCTGGTCGTTCAGTATATTCAGGTACTCAGCTGACCAACAACAGCAACCCCAGATCACAGCACTGCCCCACATGCGTGTACAGTAGGCACTAGGCATGATGGGTGCATCACTTCAGCCACCTCTCTTCTTACCCTGTTGCTCCCATCACTCTGAAACAGAGTAAATCTAGACTCAACAGACCATATAACCTTCTTTCATTGCTCCAGAGTCCAATCTTTATGCTTGCTAGCAAATTGAAGCCGTTTTGCTGGTTAGCCTCACTGATAAGTAGTTTCTTAACTGTTTAGTCCCAATCCCTTAATTTCCCTTCACATTGTGCTGTGGAAATGCTCTTACTTTCACTATAAACATATCGCTGAGTTCTACTGTTATTTTTCTATGAATTGATTTCACCAAACATTTAAGTGATCGCCGATCACGATCATTCAGGTTCTTTTTCCAACCACATTCCTTCCTGGAATATGATGTTTCCCCCACTGTCCTTCCACTTTTTAACATTTTTAACATTTCTTAACCTGATTTTAGTAGTTTCAGCATCTCCTTAGATATTTTCTCTGCTTGATGCAGGCCATTCATTTAACACTTATGATTACCATCTTTTCCATGACGATAGGATGTGTCTTTCAACATTGGTTGTTTAACAAATGAGAAGCTACTACCGGTATCAGTTAGGGGTTAAATACCTTTTTGCTAGCTGAAACAAAATCACCCATGCAGTAATTATCCAATGGCAGGCTCTTACGTATTTGCTTAGTTAAATCCAGGTTATTGCATTTGGAGTTAGAGTAAATTGCTATTCAAACAGTATTAACATTAAAACAAAAAAGCTTGAAATAAGACAATTTACAGGTAATAAATACAAAATATATGACAAAAAAGTGGCAATAAAATTTCAAATTGCCAAAACAATTTTTTGTCATGTTTTACATTTTTCAAAAGGCAAACTAGACTAAAGAAAAAGTCAGAAGAGAATAAAGAAAAAAATACTGTCTTTCAATTCTGGGTGAAGTCAAGTTCAAGCTGAATTTCTAGCACATCTGAGAATTTGCCAGTTCTTCCCAAAGTTTAGATAAGTGAGAAATCTGTAGCTTCAACACTGCTTACTTTATGAAAAGGAGGACATTCTTTGAGCATGATTTATGAAGCATCATACATGAGTTTAGCGACTTAAGGTTCAGTCACCACCAAAAGCTTTGGGTCCATCAGATGCGCTCCAGTGAATTTCTCAGCGTTAAGAATGTCATCCATCACCTGAGTGCAGGAGAACAAAAGACCCTTGTCTGGACAACTGGTACTTGCATCTGTGCTGTAAGGAGGCATCAGGTAAATGCAGATTTTCTACATTTGTGGAACAAAACAGGACAAGATGGGTCAGTACATCATAAAATTATGATATTGTGAAAAATATGTTCAAAATTTTATTTAAAAAGATGAACTGATATTTGATATTCATACACATACACACCTTTTGTTTGAGTTGGCTGGCCAATACCATGGTCAGCAAACCACATGGTAGTAGTTTTGCTACTGTTGGCAGGTGCTAAGTCCTTTGGGAAACTTGTTAGCAGATGGAAGCATGAAGTGCTCTAAAATCTCCTGGTAGACAGCTTTGTTGAGTCTGGACTTGATAAAACAGTTAAACAACACCAGTAGATGACATGACACATCAAACCATCACAGACAGCAGAAACGTCACACTGGTCTTCAGACACCTCTGATTCTGTACCTCTCCAGTCTTCCTCCACCCTCTAGGGGCTTCATTTCCAAATGAAATGCAAAATTGCTTTCATCTGAAAAGAGAACTTTGGGCCCAGGGGCAGTCCTAGCATGTCTGGCCCACCTCGCCTCCTATCCCCATGCCCCTCCAAGCCAGCATCGCCCAACATTCCCCTTGTGGGTCATGTGTGTCAGACCTCAGCAGCAAGCTACATGCACTGCACCAGGCAGAGGGTGCCCACTCCCTACACAGAGGAAATAGGAATGCAATATGTAGACTAGAATGGGGGTGGGCGGACACGAGTACCTATCAAGGTGGGAAGGCATTGGAAGTGGGGAGATGGGATAATGCCATGTTGTATAACATGGGACAGTAATATGTAACTGTTTTTAAATCTGTCAAATTGCATTGTATGGATTTTGTGCTGAACGTAAAATATATCATATTTTATCAGCAAACCGCTGCAATACCAACCGCACACCACCCCCTACCCACTTGTGCCTCTCTTGATGAGATGCCGCCCTAAGCAGCTGCCCATATCACCCATATCAGAAACCGCCACTGTTTGGACTACTGAGAAACAGTCCAGGCATGCGTTTCTCAAAACGTTCTTAACGCTAAGTAATTTGTAACCTCGTACTTACAAACATTCTTATAATTTATGAGTGTTTCCCGAAAGACTTCGCAACCCACATCGTACTTAAACTCGTTCGTAAATCTACGAGTGGTCCGACCCTCTTGTAACTGGCCAAGTTGTTCTTAACTTGAAGTTCACATGCAGTTCTGTCTGAAAAACGAAAGAGGGCTGATCATCCTTTGACAAACGCAACACTCAGCACAGGTGTGTTTAATACAAACAAGAATTCATGAACATTTAAATTTTCTTTTGAAAGCGTAATTGTGTTACGTAAATTAGAGCCAGCGTCCTTAGTTCAATACTGCGCATACATGTACTTATTAAGTTGAAATTATTGTTTTCACAAAATAAAAAAAACTAATATTGCTTAAAGTACAATATATTATTTACTGATATACACATATAAGTGACATAAATACGATGTTTTTTTCCAGTGAAACAGTCGTAGTAGTAAATTAATATATTGTGTCCCAAGCAATGGTTACAAATTGGCCTACTAAGCTTGTCAACTCTTAACCAATCAAATTCATTAATTAATTATTTATAGGGAGGCTTGGCATGCAATGGACAGCAACTGCAAGTGAAATGTTTTTATTTATTTTTTGCATGTATGTAGTGTAAATACTTTTTGATGTTTGGTTTTATAATTATTGTTTACATAACGATACGTTTGTGGCTTAATAATGAAGAAATGTATGTAAATCGGTGGTTCAGTTTTCGACTGGTCGAGCCTATTTGACGCAGACACAAGGGTGGAGTCAACTAAGTGCTACTTAGGGACTTGTTTGTAAGTTTGGAAGATAAGAATGCTTTTTGGGAAACAGTCGGAAAAATCTCGTTCTTAAACTTACGTCGTCCTTAAAGTTGTTCGTAAATCGCTATGTTCAATCGTTTTCGGGAAATGCACCCCAGTTCTTTTTCTCATTAGTCCAGGTAAGACACTTCTGACACTGTCTCTGGTTCAGGAGTGTTGATATTAGGAATATGGCAGCTATTGCCTGAGAGATACACAGTATTTATACTATTTAAATTGTAATTTATTCAAACTTTAAATGAAATATAATCTGAGATACTGGATTTCTGATTTTTGTGAACTATAAGTCATACTGATCAACATTAAAAGAAAAAAGCTTTGAAATACGCTGATATGCATGTAATAAATATATAATATATGACAATTTACATTATTAATGAAAGTAGAATTAGAATTTAATTAATTAAAATATTCAAATAGAATTGAATAGAAAATTAACCGAAGATATTATTATTTTATATGTGAGACTCTATATTTCTATTCAGTTTACAACAGTGCTGCTGTTACCAGTTAGCATTTGCTAGTATTTTTTTTTCTTCACTTGATTAATACCAAAATGTACTTTTCTAATCACTAGAATATAACACTGTACACCAAAGTGTTTACACCAATCAGCCAATTTGATACCCCTCACAGATGAAGTAACATTAATTACCTTGTAACGATGGTGCACGTGAAGGTCTGGGAGAGTATACATCAAGCAAACACTATATCCTTATAGACGTTGTGTTGAATCCTGGATAAAGATATGCAGGAATGCTGATTTGAGCCACTATGACATGGTCCAAATAGTTATGGCCAGGTGACTGGTCCAAAGTGGTGAGGCTTGTGATGTTTTTCCAGTCAAAACATTCCAAAGTGGCTTCAAACTCTGCAGATCTCAATCTGATCAATCATCTGTTGGGTTCTGGAACAGCAAATCCTGTCCACTTCAGCTCCACCTCAGAACAGTCTATGGTACCTACCAAGATTGGCCTCCAAATTCCCCGGATCTTAATCTGTCAGATGTGTTGGAACACCTACTCTGATCCACAGCGGCTCCACCTCAGAACTTAAACGATTTGGTCGTCTTGATGCCAGACGCCACAGGACACCTTTAGAGGTCTTGTAGAGTCCATGACTTGGTGAGTTGGAGGTTATTTGAACACCACAACATCTAACATCTCTTGATCTTGCATTTTAGGCTCCAAAAGAAATTATGAAGGCAAAGTGCAATGGGGACCAATTGCACAAGAGAGAAATCGAGTCACATTTTCCAATTCAGACATATCATATGATTTACGGACATTGACAAATGACGTCTGAGTTACTGACACAGTATTCTACATCCTACAGCTGAGTGAACTTCTCACACTACCATCAGTAACAGGGCAGAAAAGTGATCTGCCATTCAGAGGAAGGATTGGGGGTTCCCCTTTAAAATGTCTAACAAAATGGGATGAATTATTAGAAAGGAGAAGTGTATCATGTGGCGAGAGTAAGAGCAAGAGCCTGTGTCGTTCTTGATGTGTGTGTGTGTTGAAAACTCAACCACAGTGTGTCTTAATATAGCACTGCGACCAGAGGTCGACCGCAGGGTTGGGGCGCTATGCAACACCTTCCTGCGTCACGGTTTCACACTCAAGCATTATTTCCTTGGTGACAGTGGGGATTTCTCAAAATAACAAGCATAAATATCATTCTGACTTGATGTAGCGCTCAGGGGAAAATCCCATAACATTTGGTGAAATGTTAGCTTACATTGTGTCCAGAAGCCTCTTTTTCAGACTGTCTATAGCTTATCTTCTGCTTATTCCTGGTCAGGGTTACGGTAAGTCCCCTAACCCTTCACCAGGTGCAGGGCAGGGAATTCCACTATGTTAGCTAAACTCACACACATTTTAGAGTGCCCAATTCACCTCATCTCCATGTTTTGGAACTGTGGGAGGAAACCGGTGACTCCATGCAGACATGGGGAGAACATGGAAAACTCCAGGCAGTTGGGGACTCAAACCCAAGACCTCAATGCTTGGTGTGCTAACCACCAAGCCACCTGTCTGCAGCTTATTCTGTAAACTGCAGCTGATTAACTGAATAGTCCTTTCATAGGTAACAATCCTGGCCTGTTTAGGACAACTGTAGCGTGGCACAATGATTGCTGGTACATTTGCCATCTCATCTTATCTCATCTCTGAGTTTCCATCTGGTCACTTTCCACGTTCTCCATATGTTTGCATGGGGTTCCTCCACTCTCTCTGGTTTTATCCTACAGTCCAAAACATTGAGGTTCCATTGACTTGGTATTGAATTGACTATGGATGCAGCCATAGTTGCTGATAACAACAGTATTTCCATATTTATTGGTTGGGGAAGTGCAGGTTGTGATTTTGCATGGTGGATAATTGGGAGCTTTTAAGACCAATAGTCAAGGAGACATTAGCAGCAGATCAGTAGACTTACACCTTACATCCAATATACACAAACAAGCCAAAACAAGACCAGTAAAATGGGCTAATTCGTTGTTGGTCCTCCTTGCACCAATAAAACAGCTCTGACCTGCTGAGTTATGGATTCTACAAGACCTCTGAAGGTCCCTTGAGGTATCTGGCACCAAGATGTTAGCAGTAAGTTGTGAGGTAGAGCTGGCGTGGATCAGACTTCCTGTTTCACAGCTCAGTCAACGATCTGTAGAATTTGGAAGACACTGTTGGCACAATCTCATCATGGTTGACTGGTGAAACACAAGCTTTGCCACTTTGATTGCCCCAATCCAGTTGTCTGGTCATAACAAACTGACTCTTGTCTCAGGTCTGCATGCTTGTATTCTACTCCAGAATCCAACACATTGCCTATGAGAATCAGGTGTCTGTTAACGTCTAATATAACCCAGACCTTCACATGCTCCATAGTTACGAGGTCATCAGCAAGTGAGTGGTATTAAAGTTGGAGCAAAACAACAAAAACGACTCCCCAAATTCTTTGGAAGGTATTTAAAAATACAACAAAACAATTCACAGATGTCTTCCATGTGATGTATATTAAACGTGACATTTTATTTATCTTTTATTCCTTTTCTGAGCAAACGACAGGAGGCCAAGAGGTATCATAACAGCAATTATCAAGTTATACCTCCTCATTAGCCTACAATTATTAGTCAACTGAATGCTTAGCCATACCGCATGTCATACGTTCAATAATATGTATCCTGTAATTACTCCTTCTAATCAATTTGTGGCATCAAGCATGAAGGGATCTAAATGCACATACCCCCATTTGGCTGTATCTTCCATCTGGACCACTTGAGCATAATAACAGGTTTCACAGAAATCCAACCCTGTCTCATTAGCAGAAGTTGGCAGAGGAATCTAAAACCATACTCAGTTCAAATTAATGATACTTCAGTGTAGTAACAGCTCAACAAGAAGTAGATACCAAAAAAAAACAGCTTCAGTCGGAGGAAAAAACAATCAGGTTCAGTTCATTCCAGACAGCAGAACTTCTTATCTATCAGGTCTGTTAAATGTTGTTCTTTTTGAATAAAATGCAAGGTCAAAACACAAAGTTACAAGCAACAGAAAACAGCCAATATGTGATGAGTGATGGCCCAGAAATGAGCCAGATGTGGTTGCTGGAAGCCATATACAGTAATACACGGATGTCACAGATGCTGTATGTCAGGGTTTGCTGCACATATAAATAAGTGAGCACACCAGTAAGTTGTAGCAGTGCAGAATGATCATCATGTGCAAAGGACGTGATCTGACTGATGTCCAAAAGAGTATGATACCAAGTGAAGGATGGTAGCATCTCAGATGATGTTCTAGAGATGCTGTGCATTCATTCAATGTCTATGTACATTGAGTGCCTCCCAATAGCATAACAGTGGATAAATGAATGAATGAATGAATGAACGTTACACTTATATAGCTCCTTTCTCAAACCCAAGGACATTATACAATTAACACAATCCATTTACATACTTAGAAATCAACAACAACAACACAAACACACGTGTGTGTGTGTGTGTGTGTGTGTGTGTGTGTGTGTGTGTGTGTGTGTGAGATATATATTTACCTGATATATATTTACTAGTAGCCCATGTAACAGTTATGGCACAGAATGGGTCAGATTATAATATAATATAACATAATATAATATAATATAATATAATGTATGTTAATTATAATAAGTCTCTAATATAGAGTGGTCAGTTTTTAGTGTGGAGGCTTAAAGGTGCCTGAGATGCTCTCTGAGACAGTTCTACTATTAAATTATATTATATAAAATATATTAATATAAGCAAGACACCTAAACCCCATCTGCTCCCTGTTCTTCATGGATAGGTGCTGCCCAGGACTGTCTCAGGTGAGCTTACTGCGTCCTAGATCACTAGTGTGTGTGTGTGTGTGTGTATTTCAGTTCACAGGTGCAAGCGCATTGGTCAGTGTATCTCCTGAAGCTGCATGGAAATGTTTTCCAGTATGTAAATGTCTCTAAATCTCCACGCACTCCTGACTCCCGTGATCACGTGTGACGTGTGTGCAGGAGTCAGTATTTGCTGCTGTCCAGCAGTTGTAGGCACCGCAGAGGAGAGCGGGAGGGGGTGTAGGAACCGAAGCGTGCTGTTTAATTCCCGCCTGTACTCCGACAAGCCCCGCCCCTCCTGCGCGCGGGTTGGCTGGCCGTGGAACGCGTCGGATTGGATTGCTCCGAATCAGCCAATCCTCGCGCGGAAGGCGGGGCTTGTCGGAATACGGGCGGGAAGAAAATAACGGCTCACTTCTCACACATTCACGGCCGTTGGGTGTGTGTTACTGTAGTGCGTGTAGGCAGGAGCACTTCTCCGCCGAAGACAGCTCACTGGAGAGGAAAAGAGAGAGACAGGGACGTCGCCGAAGCGAGGAGATATGTGTTTGTCCACGGGAGAGCCTTGTCTTCGTGAGGGAGGCCGGGTCTGCGACCGTTGAGCATCTCTGACTGCATTGAGGCGCCGTGTTTATGTCCGAGCCGCCACTCGACGGTTTTCTACATTATCTGTCCGTCCCTGCGCTCGTTTACTGCAACACAAAACTGTCTCACGACTGCAGAGGACGGCGAGAGAGGGAGCGGCTCGTATTTATGATTATTTGCTGCTCCTGCGAGGGCTGCGTCCTCCTGAACGGAGTATCTGCTAAAATGTAAGAAGACCCACCGCAGTTGTATTACAGCACCGGTTATAGGACACACACACGGGCCTTATCGCTGCATTTGCACCAAAATGCCGGCCGGAATGAAGCCGCTGGAAAAGTTTCTGAAGAAGCAAACCAACGCGCTCACTCGCGCCGGGGGCTTCGGCGAGAAGGCGACGGGCACCGGAGCGTCGCGGCGGCGTGCCAGCCTGTCCCGCGTGGTCCCGTTCTTCCGCGAGACGTCTCCCGAGGGCGGTCCGGCGCGGGACGTCTTCAGCCCCGAGACGGAGGAGGCGCCGTGCTGGCCGTCCGCCGCCGCGGACATCAGGAGCCCCTCGCTCTCCAGTGACGAGCAGAGCTCCGAAGCCAGCCTGGACACCAGCTGGACGCCTCTGGCCGCGGACACGCCGGAGAACCTAGCGCTCGCGCTGCTGGACAGCGTGGCGGGAAAGCGGTACGGCAACTGCACAGGTAAGAGTGGGCTCGTGCTGGTTTCTCACGACTGTGCGCACGACCGACAGGCCATGACTCCCCACTGCACCACTAACCTACACCGCTCGTGAGGTTACATAATTATCCTAACAGTGAGGCTTCTAATTCATAAGCGTCTTTTACATTTTAAATCAGACCAGGTCAGTGTGTTATAGTTATTGAAATACTCTTTAAAAATACTCTCAAATGTGAGGACATAGAGAGAAAAAAAATAATCGCAGGACTGTTTTAAACCCCTCCAATCATTTCACTCGGACCGAACGTGACCTCATCCCGTGCGCATGCGCAGAGACGGCAGAGAAAGTTGCATCCGCCTGCACTGCTAAACCAAAAAGGCCTGAGACTCTCAGCACGAAGGTTGCTGTGTTTGTACTAGACGGGTAGTTCTCTGATTTCGGCAGGTTTGTTATTTTCCGTATTTACGTAGCCAGCATAGCTGTTTTTGTAAAACTGTAAGCTAGCTAGCTGACTGGGTTTATCTCATAAGTAATCTGCATGTCTAAGTGAGTGCGCACTTCATAATTGGAAGGGGCAACCATTCGCCCCGTTCACAAATCCCAGAATGCACCGCGCAACCGGCAACATCCGGTTCACCATAATATCCAAAGAAATATTATTAGCATATAGTTACAAAAGCTAGTAGATATCACGTAAGTATTTACTTACCAAATACATTTGTAAACAGTGTATGTAGCATAGCTGGCACAGACATAAACAAGAGAAAATGGTGAACGGGATGTTGCTGCTTGCGCGGTGCATTCTGGGATTTGTGAAGAGACCGAATGGTGCTTAGAGATCTGGTCTTGTGATCGGAAGGTTGTTGGTTGGATATTTTAATCAGACTATGTTTTCTCAATGGGAGTATGATGTTTACATGACCACATGAATATTGAGATAACTGCAGAAATTTGATTTTGCTCAGATTATTAAATGTATGTAAACACACTCAATGATTGATAATGTCTGCATTACAGTAACGTTAGGTGTTTCCTAATGTAAATAAATAGTGTTGTATTCCCTCTCTCCAACATTCTCTCTCTGTGAGTACACAGTAAATCTGCCAGTGTTAAATCAACACTATTAGAGTTAAATGACACTCTCAGTGTTAATTTAACTCTAATAGTGTTGATTTAACACTGGCAGATTTACTGTGTAGTCTTGCATTTTGGGGGAGTGTCTTTAGAAGGAGGGCTGAAAGTAGTGGGTAGGACAGTTTTGATTGGATTTAAAAAATAACTTCCCCTTACTAGCTTCTACAAAATCACCTACGCCAGCTTTAAATGCTGCAGCAGTTACATTCAGGCGCCCGAGGCAGCATTTAAGGTGGAACAGGATATTCGAATAATGCACATATGAATAAGAAGCTAACTTCCAATTTGTCTAATCTCATTCATTACAAAAACAAAACAACGCTGCTATGACTTATATGCCTTAATAC
Source organism: Crenuchus spilurus (assembly GCA_036984385.1). Classification (NCBI taxonomy): domain Eukaryota; kingdom Metazoa; phylum Chordata; class Actinopteri; order Characiformes; family Crenuchidae; genus Crenuchus; species Crenuchus spilurus. The sequence goes on along the minus strand of BRDA01007571.1, from coordinate 21,464 downwards.
CCATATCTTTTCAACTGAGAGGTGAAAACGACTAGTAATTAATTAAGCTCCATAAGCTAGAATGAGTCTAATGACAGACTGAGGGAAGGCAAATTTGCTTTGGCATGTAGTTCTACCTGAAGTGGCTTTGCATGGCGTGTCTTGTGTCGTCTGCTTATTTATTCATTCGAGAAACGAGGTCATGTTTCTCGCTTTTGAAGGACCAGCAGTGCTGCATGGGGTTTATATCAGTCCTCATTTCCAGTGCACTCGAGTCTCATTGTCGTGTATTATCATGTAGGAGAGAAATGACTGCAGATAATCTGTCTGGAGGCTGTTTTTTTGGCTGTTTGTGATAAGAAATTCCAAGGTACTTTCCTGTTGTAGTTTAGACTTCCAGTCATGATGCCTTTCCCCTTCTCCAGGCGTGGCACCTGCACTTACTGTACATAGGCTAATTATTAATAAAGGGTTGGTCAAAGGCATCATCAGGCACCTCAATATCTTCCCCTTTTCTTCAGTATTCACTGCTAAAATGAATTCGGCCACCATGGTGCAGCAGTAGCAGCCACTGCACATGTGCAGTGAAGTGTTATTGTGAAGTAACCATGGAAACTACAGGACCCTGAGAAGTATGGCTGTGCGTAAGGGCCGGTCTGTGGGAATAGTGCTGTATGCGAAATCAATAGACTGACAAGCAATTTCCTGTGCTGCACTGTATTATCGCCTTTGGTTATGGAGAAGTTCTTCTGTTCTATTGACGAGGCAAACAGCAACGGTCTGGACGGAGCTCTTCTCCCATGGGTCCCATGACTGTCTAAATTTGACTCAAGCTTACTGGGCTTTAAGGGTCAAGGTCATCTGCTTGTCATAGTGAAGCTTAGTGCCCAAGGAATGACTTGAGTGCAGATGAGTTGGACCAATTTGCATTTATATACACTTTCAAGTCTTTAAAAGTCTGCCTTATGTGACAGGAACAGCTCAACAAGTTGTGTCTACATTGGTTGGAAGCTTCATTGGAATTGACCAATAAACACATTCTCAGAAGCCCTCCAAGCATGCTTTGACCAAGACTGATGTCTATGGCGTCTACATGTTTGACAGGCTATGTTAAGAATTTAATACTCTGTCTCTGTCCTTTAGCATTCTCTCCGTTATCCATTTTGCTGTGATATGTTAATGTGGTATGTAATTACTGTGTTGGTCTTTATTGACAGCTGTCATTGGCGAGATTGCTATTAAGTAGGCGTGTAAGAAAATATCAGTACACTACCGCAGTAGGATGTTTAGTGATACTGTATCGATTCTCAAAAACACAGTATTGATTTTTAATTAACAGTTTATGTGTATAGATTTGTGGGAGATAAAACCTCAGACCATTAAGACTCTTCAAACCTCAACCATTAGACTCTTCAGCTCCAATGTAAACAAGCATTGTAAGACTACAGTACAAGCACTGGTTGTAACAATACCAGAATGATGATTTCAGTACTGTTACCACATTACAGTATCATGATACTCAAAACCAGACTGATACTCGGGTTATGAACTAAAAACATTCACCATTGTCAACATGTCTGCTCATTTATAGAAGTCAGTAGTACAGTAAAATACATATGGTGCCAACTAGAGCTGGGCGATATGGCCAAAAATGTTATCACGATACCTTTTTCTATATTGATCAATCTTGATAATTATCACGATATTACATATTTTAACATTGTCATAGTTTTAAACAACATCTTTCTAAAAACATCAAACAAAATACATGAAATGTTACTATTTAAAATATTCAGTTGTTTATTGCTAGAACATAATGTTGTAGGATCCGGCTGGACGCGTTGAAAGGATGGACGAGAAATACGTTTACAGTTGGCGCTTTATTGTTGAAACTTACAATGATTGCTTTCGGCTGCAGCCACTCCAAAATAACAGGCTAAAGAGCCAAGCTAACAGGCTAATGCTAGCACACGGGCTGACACACACAGTGAGCCCCCTCCTTTTCTCACATAAACAGACCAGCACACAGCAACCTCGCGCTCTCTCGCCCGGCCCCACTGCGCTCTTCCCCAATCACAGCTTGTCTTAAACACAACAGAGCATTTTGGCGGCGCTGGTGAGGAGGAGGAGCTAACAAGCAGCAGTATTAGACTCTGAACTCGCTGTCAAGCTGCTTAGACGTGAAATGGAAATGAACGTTAATGCTCATCGAATTCTATTGTCCCAGCTTATCATCGTCATCGAGGGGAAAATTATCTTGAAAAAAATCGATATCGTTTTATCGTCCAGCACTACTGCCAACAACTAATTTGTAAATAGTATTAAAAGTTTGTATAGACTCGATTGACAGATTTAAATATTGAACAGTTTTTGTCTCTTGGTGCAACTTTAGTTAGCATTTGCAATCCTAACTGTTTTATTAAAGTAGATTTAAAAATCATAATGCAGTGTATTGAATCATAACTCCTGTAACGTCTTATGTATCATAATGCAAGGTTTTAACACACACACATCCCTATTATAAAGCTCTTTAATTGGTGTCAAATCAGCTTGTTTTACATCGGAATCAGCCTTACTGGCACTCTAAAAAGCTTTATCTTATCATTATCTAGAGTGATTTATTGACTTAGTATATTGCAACCATTTGACTGTTGAGCTATTGGCATTTCCTGCCCAACCTGTTCCCTTGAAGTCATTTATGGCACTGTCTGTCACTCTAGAAGTCTGAAAACATTTGAAAAAGCACAGCTAATCCTGGATTAGCCAACGATAGACTCCCAGATTGACTGTCTCATCCAGAAATGCTGTACAGCAGTGAATCTGTAGATTATGGATCAGGGTGGTCTACTGATCCTAGGTCAAGAGATCAGTATATCATACTGACAGACTGGCGTACAACCAATAGACTGCATGGATGGAGTGCCTATTAGCGCACAGTACTTCTGCCTGAAGAAGGCTAAATTCACCTCAGGCTTGCCAACTCTCAGCCCTGTGATGACTTTCTACAGCCTCTGTTTTCATGATGATAACAACACTCTGTCACTTCTGGAGCAGATGAAGCAGGTTGTGAGCGATGGGCTGCATGTAGAGGGATGAAATGAAAGTTCTGCAGTTCACCAGAGGTCGGCTTGTTCATCGTTATGTAATTACGGTATGTTTACCTTGCAGACTTTTAGTTGTGGTCTAAAAGCACAAGACGTTTCACACGCGAGCATGTCGGGGCAGGATTTCAAAGGGCAACAATACAAGAGGTACAGACAGCAGTTTGGCAAGTGAGTGAATCCCTTGCGTTGGCAGTACTGAACAGGGAGATTCCCGTAACCACACAAGGGAAGTGTTCTAACTGAAGCATATCCACCCAAAGGTGCCACTTTTAATAACAGTGGGAGGTTGAATATTTGTAATCAGGCATGTGTATTGTAAGACTTCAGAGGATTAGATTTACAAACACATTTACACAGCTCTTTGCTTACCTCCAACATACACTGATTAGCCAAAACATTAAGACCAGTATGCTGAAGCTAATATACTGTTGGTCCTCCAGGTGCCAACAAAACGGCTCTGACCTTCCATGTAGGGGTGCAGGAAAAAATCGCTGCTTTCTCAAATTGAACGATTCAGAATCGATTCTCGTTTTCAAAAAATAGATTTTTTGCTGGTGCGGATGTGCCTTCTCAGCCACCGTAGTGCTAGGCAAAACAAGGAAGCAGCGCGGGCTACGTACAGGGATGCAAGCCAAGCCGCGGTCTTTAAAAGCAACCATTTGGAAACACTTTGGATTTTACCGTCAACCCAGCCCGGGTAAGAAAGGGCTTGACGTGACTCATGCGATTTGCAGAGATTGCAACGGTAAGGTAACATATTTCGTTTATGATTTGAAAGAACCGGAAAAAATCTTTCCAATGACCCCAAGAATCAATTCTGGATCGATTCGTTCGATTCCCAAAGATTCGCAGCCCTATTTCCGAGTTAGGGACTCTACAAGACTTAAGGAAATCTCCTGTGTTACATGGCACCAAGATGTTTTACAGCAGATCCTGTAAGTTGGAAGTGGATCAAACTTCTTGTTCCAGCACATCCCACATATGCTCAGTTTGAGATCTAGGGGATTTAGTGGGCACTGCTGACGAGGAGCAGCCTTGCCGCTTCAGGGATGCACCAAACCAGTCATCTTTTTTGAGTCTCGTCAAAGTCTCTCAGGTCTTCATTTCTTCCTCTTCCAACACGTTGACTATGAGAACCGACCGTCTAGTATATCCCAGACCTTCACGTGAACCACTGTTATGAGATAATCAGCTCAAGACAAGTTTGCGGGGATTGGTTAACTGCATTAGTTGTGCAAGTCCACCTTTATTTCCGTGGGTTCTTGGAAGGATCTAGATTACCGTGTGTCATCATTCCTGTTACTGTATGAGTCAGACTCAAGGTGCCGGTGATGGACAGGCGTGACATCAGGAAGCCATTTTACCTCCTGCACCAGTTCCTTATGTTATTTATCCTCAGTGCTACATTCTCTTTGACTGACAGCTACAATTAAAGTGTGCACACCCACGCAGTAGCATTTAGAAAATAGATTGACTCTAACTGGTCTATGGGCTAAATGCACTTTCCAGTCACATGATGCACTCAAGTACTGCATGCTCAACTTTGTTGTCAGCGTATGCTAATGTGAGATGGTAATAAGGAGGGCTTAGGCTAACAGCCACCTGTGCTTTATGACAGTCGACTGAGTCATCCTCCACTGCGTTAATCAAGCTAAACCATGTGGACCTTCTGTAGCCCGAAGCTCTGTTGAGTTAGCTTCAGTGAGCTCTGCATGCGCCACTTTTCTTAAGACAAAATGCTCCTCAGGCGCATTCTCAAGAAGTCTTCGGTGAGACAGAGAACAGTACGAGATGGAAAGAGAGAGAGAGTGAAAGAAAGAGAGGGAGAGAAACCGAGCGACACAAGTGCAACGTGAGAGAGTGGTGGCATGGGTCTGTGTGGGAGGAATGTTGCTTTTTTTCTGAAAAGAGCGAGGGATTAGGAAGAAATGGCTGCCCACTCACTGGCCTCCCTTTGGAGGGCTTTACATAACATCAGTATCTCTCTCTCACTCTTTCTCTCCCTCCCTCTTAATGGTTGTGCCCACTCGCTCTGTGCATAACCCACGCACCTGGGCCACTTTCTGCTGAAGAGTTGGAATGGGGGGCCTCCAGGGCTACTGCTCTTGACCATGTGCAGGATGAATGTGTGTTGCGTTTAAAGTGTGTGTGTGTGTGTGTGCATTAACGCTGCCATATGAATGTGTGTTTGTCTGCTTTTTCATGCATGTTTGTGACTCATGCTCATTTTTCCACATGTCAAGTATTTGTTTGTGTGTATCAGTGGGTGGTTGGTCTGCATAAAGAACATTGTACTTCACAGTTTTAGGGATGAAAGTCACAGGTTCACAGGGATCGTGATATGGTGCTTTGATTCTTTTAGCCAATGATTTTCAGTGATTTTCAATACCTCAAAAATGCAAAATAGAATTTTCAGCTTAAATGATAACTACTGATTGTGACCAATGCTTATATCATACCAAAAATGTAAACAAACTATTTTACTGCAAATAATGTAAAAATGATGCTATGTTATGGTCATCAGTGGCCATTAAAGGGAGTCGCAGTGTGGCTGGCTGGTAGAGGGCAACCTAGAACAGTGGCAACCTTTAACACTCAAAGAGCCATTTGGATCCAATTTCCACGTAAAAGAAAACACTGGGAGCCGCAAATACTTTTTGACATCTATAATGAAGGCAACACTGTATAATATGTATTGTTTTTTATATAAAAAACATAAATTTAATTATTATTAATAAATATTGACAAATTATGATTTATATTTGATTAATAATTATTAGTTACTATTAATAATGTACTAATAATAGCTATTAAATGTTATTATGAATAATAAAATAATACAACTAATATTCATCATTAATAAAATATTAGTATGTAACATACATTATCACCCAATTCTGTGTTTCACCTTTTCAGTCAACTTCACTCCAACTCATTACCACCAATTTCGCACTTATTTTTGGACTGCATGGTCAATAGACCTCATTTACACAGAAATATACCTCATTTTTGAGTAAAAATTAGCAAAATTCTGAATTATTTTGACAATAGTGCCAAAATAGTGACTCCAGGCATAAAAGGTGTTAAAAGTTAAAGTTAAAGTTCAGACGCTGTTTGAGGGAGTGACAACGGCGACAGCCAATCACACATTAGCAAAAAACAGCAGAGCCAATCGGTGAACTTGTGGGTGGCCTAAAGGGAACATCTGTTTCAGATTGAGCGGCTTGGATTTCCGCTTGGTCCTAGTGTTCGCCCGTCTCAATTTAATATAGCTTTGTTTTTGAAAACTGTAAAAAAAAAAAAAACCTGCCTTTTGAAAAGTCCTCCCGACAAATTACATCTGGGCACGAGCGTAAGGATGAAAGAGCCGCATGCGGCTCCGGAGCTGCGGGTTGCCGACCCCAGGTCTAGAAGATGAAAAATTCCCATTGAACAAGCTTTAAATAGGACACAAAATTTTAAATTGGAATTATCAGCCATTTCAATGAGGCCAATAAGAATAATTGAGGTTTTCCATTTATCATTCAATAACATATCAGCTGTTGATATTGTGCAAAATTTGACATGATGTGATTCAGTTTGATGCAATTGACTTGATATAATGAAATTCCATACAAAAAGGTGCATCAATATGAACACAAGCACTCAAACAAGGCTGTACTTGGCAGACTGGAACAACCCTACACCATACAGTGTAGAAGCATCAGCGTTTATCTGCCACATCGATGCATCAGGTCCTTTCCATTTTGGTTGATGCAAGGATGGAATCCCCTGTTGACCTTTGGTTCTTCTTAAGGTTTCTTCCTCCTGTTAATGAAACCGCAAATCTTGCCAAAACCTGGTCCATCTCTGTTCCACCATACCAGTCATATATTGAAGTTGTCCCAGTTTGTTCTGCTCCCATTCTGCCATACTACCCCAACAGTCCAAATCTCAGGACAGTCTCTTGCGACTTATGATTTTGGCGGGATCACCAAAGGGTCTGTCTCTATAGCAGAAGCTGCCCAACATATGAGTTCTGCCCTTCTTACAGTCAGTCATCCCATTTCATATAATGTAAATGATCTGAACTAGTATGGCCAAAATCCCTCCCCTGTCCATGATTTAGAGCCCTGGTCTTCATACCCCAGTTCAGGATTTTGTAGTTACTAATAAGTGTGATGCCAAGGTGCCAGTCAGTTACATTGACAGTTCAGTTGACTTCCAGAAATCACACGATCCAGAAAGAGAATATGTCCAGATTTGAAGACTCCTGATCTAGAGTCCCTTGCCTGTGAAGGAGGTATTTGAGGGAAGACCCCTCACAGGAAGCCTAGTAGCTACTATGTAGCGCTGTGTTTTGGCAGAGCGCAGCTCACTCAAACCCAGAAAATAGCGCATTACTTTGACTTTGAGTCAAATTTTCCTCACTTTTGAGAGCTCCCCTCATCACGTATTTCATGATTATGAGAAATCATGTTTGCACGTTCTTTTTATGACCTGTCTTTAGGCTTAAAGTTTGATTCTTTTACAGTGTTTGGTCTGTTTAAAAGCTCGTTCATGGTTCATTTTACGCATCCGTGACAGGTGTAGCAGGACCCTACCTTTCATAGAAGGCAGCAATATGCAAAGAAGCACTCTAACCATTTGTGGTGTTTTTGCTACGCAGGATCTTGGCCAGTCAAAGTTTCCGATAAGAACAAGGCTTGTTATCTAGAACAGAACACTATCAGTGTGAGTGTATGTGTTCCTGCAAATGTGCCTGCGTGCAACAGCACTTCTCTTTAGGCACCTGTTCACATGGCAACCAGTGCTCTCTCTTGTAGGGAGGAGGAGGAAGAGGAGGAAGAGGGAACAGGAAGGAAGGGAAGGGAGGATGAGTGGAGAGCGAAGCGCAGTCTGTAGGGATGGGACGCTCACTTTGGGTGTAGGGGGAATGCTGCTTTGATAAAATAGGAAAGAGGGCAGCTCCATGAGTGGTACTCACTCGCCCTAGCTTCCTCTATCTCTCTGCCAATCATGTGCTCTGCTCTCTTGCAATCACATGGAGTTAAAATAACAGAAAAGAGGGCACTTCCAAAACCATACACATATACACACACACACCCACACGTACATGCGTACACATGCACACACATGCTCATTGTGCTAAAACAGCAATGCAGCAAGGACAAGCAAACTACGCCATGTGATGCCACTTTGAAGAGCAGCAGCAGACACTTCCACACACACACACACACACACAGATGGCCCCAGACTCCCTGATCAGTGGCTCATAAGACAGCCCTAATAACAGCCTATAGGCTCAAACATGAACAAGGGATGTGATTAGTGTGCAGTCACCACAGTGGCTAAAACACTCCAGTATGTGTAATACAAAAGGCAGTAGTGTCTGTATGATCCAGTCTAGCTTTGCAGTTTAGGCTACATTTTTAATCCCTTACATTGCAAGCTTACTGTAACTACTGGTAATTTTGCCCATTTTTTATCCCCCCCTTCCCAATGTAGTAGTAGTAGCCAATCATCCACTAGGGCGCCGCCTCTTTTCCAACTACCGCTGATACACCGTCACTGGGGAGCCAATGCGCTAGGAGGAAAGCGCAGGATTCCCAGCTCTGAATGGACCAATCAGTAGACACCTGAGCCAGCGGATATTGCAATGTGAAAGTGATGGCGAGAGAGCGCCATCTACCTGCCCAGAGAGAGCACAGCCAATTTTTGCTCTTCCCGGCTGTTGATGGCAAACAGCATGACCGGGATTCAAACTCGCGATTGTCTGATCATAGTGTCAGCGTCTTAGCCTGTTGAGCCACTTGGGGGCCCCATTGCATGCAACTTCAACCAACACTTTAATATAGTCATATCAATATAAAACCTTATGTTTTTGTTGTTTTGAAATGTTGTTGTTGACATATATTCTTATTATCCTTAACAATATTTTTTGACCCAAAGAACCACAAAACACTATTAAGGAGAAACACACACAATTGGATGAATCCAGACCTGAGATACTTATCTTGAGGAACTATATTTTTAGTGTTAAAATTGTTAGAGAGATGTTTGGTCAGCAGGTTAATGACACAGCATCTATAGCTCTTAGGTCAAGTCTGTGCATGTGCTTTATATAATAATAATAATAATAATAATACATTTTATTTATAGGTGCCTTTCTAGACACTCAAGGTCACCGTACATATCAATAGAAAATATAAAGAAAAATCAAATCACATCTAAAATAAAGTATAAATAAGTTAAAAACAAAACAGCTAAAAGCTCTGCTCCCCATGGTAACTAGACGGGCAGGGGGGACAGTTAAGTGAATGGAGGAAGACGATCTAACTGGGGTGTGCCATATCGTATCGTACACAATAATATCGCCAACATTTTTGAATATCGTGAACGATATTATACCCTGAAATATCGTGCCATATCACCCATCCCTAATTATCACATCAGGGTACTACTTTTTTTACTGTTTTTAGCAAAAAAAAAATTCACACTTTTCTCATTTCCCATTATATATCTACTAGAGACAGATTTTATCTGTCCAGTATCATTCATTTTACTTCAGTCCTGGATATATGGAGATATTTCAGTCCTGGATATATGGAGATATTTGGAGTGCATTATTTAGTATCGTGACATTCTGGATCATTGACTTCTGTTACAAATTCTTGTATTTTTTTAGTATCTCAGTTAGGGGTGTGCCATATCATATCATATGCAATAATAAAATGTAATTTTCATGTTGTTGCAGTAGTGTATTCTTAAAATATTTTTTTTCAAGAGTATCGTTATCGCAAAAATACCATGAAGTATCGTGATATTATTGTAGGGCCATATCGCCCACCCCTACGATCTAAGTGTGCAGATGGGTGTGGAAATGTGAAGAAGATCTGAAAGATATGGAGATGCAAGATTATGAATAGCTTTGAATGTTAATAGAAGTATTTTGTAATTGATGCGTTGAGTGATGGGGAGCCAATGTACCGTACTTGCTGTAGGCTGGGAGTGATATGATGAATAGAAGAGGTGCGTGTTATAATACGAGCAGCTGAGTTTTGGACCAGTTGAAGTTTATGAAGAGTTTTTTGAGGAAGACCAAACAACAATTACAGTCATCTAAAGGTGAGGTGACTAAACTATGTACAAGGATGGCAGTTGAGTGTGAGGTAAGTGAAGAACGAAGACGGTTGATGTTACAGAGATGGAAATACGAGTCTGTTGATGAATAGTTAATGAGTCAGCTACTCTTAAGTGCCACAGTTTGTAAATTTGATTGACCGTTTTTAAAGAGGCTAATGGAACGTTGCCAGCCATTTGTTGGTAAGATGGCTGAGCATCGATCTGCTGAGGGTTAACTGATGGTTCATTTAATGGGTGATTTGTGACTGGTTCTGGGCTCAACTTATGGTTTTCTAAAAGGATCTAAAGGTGTTCTACAGGAAACAAGTGGTCACCATGTTAAGTCCCATTCCTTGATGGAAACTATCAATGGTATTTACATTTTTCCAGCAGGGTGGTCCATTCTTTGTAGGCACCATTATGTGCATTGATGTTGATTTTGAAGTATTGAGGCCGCTATGACTGTCATCATTGATAGGCTATGTTGGAGCCACATCGTTCTTCACTTGCAGTGTCCTCCGGGGGACGTAAAGTGGAAAGTAGGACATGTGCTACATTGGGAAGTTTGCTTGTGCATGTTGTGTGGCAGTAGAGGATGTCTGAAGCTGATGATGTATTAAGCAGCAGCGATTTGAGAAGGTCCAAGGTGATTTGGTTTCTGTGTCATTTATGTAGACAAGCTTGAAGTATCTGCTGTTTTTGCTGGCAGATCTTTCCCTGTTGGTCTTGCTGCTAATGCTTTAGATTCATGGAAAAACTGGAAAATTGAAAGCAAACTTTCTCTTGGTGAGCGAAATCAATACTAACCTTGAGGCTCCAGTATCGCAGAGAGTTTAAAGTTCGTGCCCATGGTAGGCAAACAAGTGTGTGAAAGCTGATCCGTTTAATCAGCCGTGAGCTGGTTTGCATGGGTGTTCCCTACAGCGTGTCTGTGGTACTGCTGTCAACATGTATTACACTGGTACTCTATAGTATTTGTTCTTGTCTTATGTAATACCAGTGCTAGCTAGGTGCCAAGTTATTGCTCCCAGTGCAGGAGGCTTGGAGTGATATTCGTGATTGCTGCTGTGGAGAGGATGTCCCCAGAGATCACCACGAACTGGGTTAGGCCAAAAATCAAGCTGCTGCTATATTAAGCAAGGAGCAGTGCCATTTTTTTTGCTTAAGGGCATTTTCAGAATTCTCTGCTTTTGCTTATGCTGGCTTGGTATTTACTCAGATTGCTTATCTGCAGCATCTTGCTCTGTGCCCACGTTGCGCAGATCCGAGGTGTGCAGTATTCCAAAAGTATGGAAGCAAATAGTTTGATATGATTGAAATTTCCAACGTAACACAAGAGTTCCACTTGGTCCAGAGCCTGTGTTGCACCTGGTCCAGGAGGAGCATGGTTTCGGTTCATTATGTACTGTACTGTATATAGCTGAAATGACAAAAAACACTCTCGATCTCTTTAACTAGAGCATGTGATTAAAATTTGTGAATTAAAATAGGCTAAGACGCTGACACTATGACCAGAGGATCGCGAGTTTGGATCCTGGTAGTGCTGTTTACCACCAGATTGGCAGTGCTCTCTCTGTGGGTGGGTAGATGGCGCTCTCACTCTCTCTGTAACTCTCATATTGCAATGTCCGCTGGTTCAGGCGTCTTCTGATTGGTCCATTCGAAACTGGAGACCCTGCACTTTCCTCTGAGCACGTTGGTTCCTCAGTGACTGTGTATCAAATGGTGGTTTGAAAAGAGGTGGTGGCTGCATCACATGCAACAGAGGAGGCGTGTGCATGTCTTCACCCTCCTAGAGTCAGGGACAGTGCAAAGTGATGGGGAGAGCCACTAATGGGTTGAGTTAATTGGCGACCACACTGGGAAAAGAAGAAAATTGGGTAAAAATGTGAATTATCATTAGCTGGAATATGTTGGTTTGAAAAATTGAGTATATTTGTGCTCTTAAATACAAGCTGAACAGTTTAAATCTTAAAGCCTTAGTTAAATCTTTTGTGTAGGGGCTGTAAGTGTACGTCATATTATTTGCCCAAACATTTACGGCTTTGTCAAAGCCTGACAGATTCTGACATTGTCTTTGCAGAATGAAGATAAAGATAAAATGATAGTGAGGTGTCAAGTGTTTTCTCCCAGTGCTTTACAAAGTCAGAGAAAGGTTCATGGTTGTGCCACTGTTTTCCTTGGATTTTCTTTTCTTTATACATGTATTTTCAAGACGAGCAAAGATTTTGACTTTGTGGGGTTAGCTGTTTTTTTAAGATTGTGCACTCTCACTTTCATAACAAGTCATTGTTCCACTTGCAGAGTCCATGCCGTGACTGGTCGGAGCTGTTTTGGTAGCACAGGGACCAACAGTATATTAAACAAATTAGCATGTGGGTCTAAATGTTTTTTTCTCATCATTGTACCAGAAGAGTGTTAACAAACATGACGTTTTATGCTGTACAACCTTTTTTATATAAACACTCAGTTCAGCTCGGACTGTGAAGTCTGCATTTGCATAGACATTATATACCGAGACGCGGCATTGAGCGGTGACTCATATGTCAACATCGCCGCCATATTGGAAGTGGCAAAAGCGACCAAAATAACATGAGAGAGATGCTGCACTCACATGGGATTACCTTTCACAAGTAAGACTGACTAATTGTTTTTGATTGTATTTGGCCATTCTAACATTTTGAAAACAAAATTATTTTTTGTGCCTAAAAGTTTCCCAGTGTATATTAGTGCACATCTGAATGTGTGAATGAACGCACTAGCTTAAATAACTTTGTAGAAAGGCGATTTATGAAGTTCATTCCATTCACTTGTATTAGTTCACAGCGCAGCTTTGCCTCTTCCAATATGGCGGACACACAGTTACGTTACATCAGCGGGCCAACCCAGTCAATGACGCGTCTAGGTATTAATGTCTATGTGCATTTGATTATAAAATGGCAAATTATTACACTTGAATCTTGACAATATCTTATTTTGCTTAAAAAATGAACCTGAAAAAAAATGCTAACATGCAAACATTAGCTGGCGCAGATACATCCTCATGTCTGTATCTCATCCAAGCCAGATGGCACTTAGGTTTGTATGGACAGTCCGTCTGGCATATATTATGATAAAGGGAACACTGAACACTACATCTTTATTGATATTTAGTTGACATTAATAAAACATTTCTTTGCAGTGATTTTAGATATTATATGGTTAAGTCTTTAAAAGCCCTGATTCAGTTCATTCTTTAGATGTTCCTCACACTTCGTGGATACTGTATTTCTGTCAGCATTGTGGGGACCTCAAGGTCAACTCGAAGCAGATCAAGTCCCTACACCATCAAATCAGTAGTGGGTGGGGCTTCAGTGAGAGTCGTAACAATGTAGGAGAAGCTCGGATTTTTCATTTCTTACTTTCTAAAGCAACAGCTTTCTGCCCATACATCTTGAAATAATAGATAACAACACTGACCAGCTGGCTATAAAAACTAAAAACACAGCTGATCGACGGCCACAGTGGGATGATTACTTAGCAACTGAGAGATGCAGTGTGAACCCCCAAGAAAATAAACTGTCAGTGTATCTCGTGTCTTTACACACCAGTGTGAAACCACCCTTATATCTCTATGGACTCAACAAATGTAATTTTATTAGTCCATAGTCATCAACCGTAAACAACTGTATGTAGGAATTAGGGGTGCAGGAAAAAATCGCTTTGAGCTCAAATCGCGTTTCTAACATTGAACGATTCAGAATCGATTCTTGTTTTCAAAAAATCTATTTTTTTTTGCGGGTGAGGATTAAGGCTGCCACAAACGATTATTTTTATAGTCGACCAATCACCGATTATTTTTGCGATTAGTCGACTAATCGGATCATACGTTGATTGAATATAAAACATACAGCTTTTTGCACTAGAATGCAGCTGTTATTATATAACCGTCATTAGATTTCAGCTATATGCTAACTAAAAATAAACAATTAAGATCATAGTTCATTAAACCTTTAATGAAATATGCAGCTTGTTGCAACAAACAATTATTTAACTGTTTAGCATAAAGTGTAAACGTAGCACTGAAACATAACGTTAGAAACGTTAGCATTAGCATTCCTATTCAAACACATGACTGTTATAACGTTACAGAAAACACATGAATGTGTTCTAAGGCTGATGAATCAAATCGTCATCACTAATGTTCACTTTTACAGCTATAAATATGAGTAAGCAGCAAGTTAACTCTCTGTTTACGCTAATTTTAGCAGCTAACTAGCAATTTAGCTTAGCGATATGATGGTCCCTCTTCATCATTGTCACAATCAGCCACAACAGGCTTCCTTTTCAGGTGCTCGTGCATCGCAGTTGTGGTGCCGTTGAAGGCAAGTTCTGACTTGCAGATATTACATTGCCCATGTTTCTCTTTCATTTTCTTAAACTGCTTCCACTCTTTTGAACTCCGTGAGCCTGTCTGTATATAACGTCCTGTGACGTCATCCACGGGCTACCCCGGTTATCACTACTGCGCATGTGCGTCAAGTACAGAAAGGAAGACGCAGCAGTAAAAGGTGAGTACGCAGCAGTTTGGAGAGGAAACGAAAGTAAAAACAAAAACGACGCATCCACTATTAAATTAGTTTTCGACTGTTTTAATAGTCGACATAATCGTGACTAGTCGACTGATCTTGGCAGCCCTAGTGAGGATGTGCCTTCTCAGCCACCGTAGTGCTAGGCAAAACAAGGAAGCGGCGCAGGCTACGTACTGCCATGCAAGCCAAGCCGCGGTCTTTGAAAGCAACCATTTGGAAACACTTTGGATTTTACCGTCAACCCGGCCCGGGTAAGAAAGGGCTTGACGTGACTCATGCGATTTGCAGAGATTGCAACTTTAAAGTATTTTGTTCGGATATGAAAGAATCTGAAAAAAAAATCGATTCGTGTCCCCAAGAATCGATTCCGGATCGATTTGTTTGATTCCCAAAGATTTGCAGCCCTAATAGGAATGTACAGAGAGGATGTGTTGGAACGCATGCATTGATATTTATGAGAAACATCAAGGCATCAGATTGTTACTATTTGAGTTGATGCATCTGTACTGATTAATGGATTGTTCCATCTCATCACGGCAAAGGTTTTTCTTTGGCCAGTGCTGAGAGTGCAGAGCAGCTGTGTTGATATTATTGTGTGTTTTTTTTGCATCTGAGAAAATGTAATAATATTGTTGACTTGTGGCAAAAGGATGGATTTATCAGTCATGCCTTTATCTGCCTGTAGAGTGGTGACATTCACACTCTAGCATTGTTCTACAGCAGCTACACTGACAAGGCTGCCTGCAGATGTGCCTGCAAATTTTGCCATTCCTTTTTTTTTGTGCCATTTTTGTTTACTAGGCACAGATGATGATATTGATGATCTAAAAACAGCAGTGATTTACCCGATTAAGGAAACAATCAATTAATTGATCTATCACTATCGTTTCAAGTTAATTTGCTTTCGTGCATGTTCAGAATTATGACTGTAGGGCCGGGCAATTAAAATGAATAAATGTTAACATTCAGAACATCTAACTGATGTAATCTTACTTATTCTGAAATCTCTGGAATATGTGGAGGAGCATTCATGACATTGCTGTGCCTGAGCCGTAAGTCATGCAGGTTGGATTTGCACATTTGCAGGTGAGCTGTGTGGTCTGTGTTCAGGGGTATAAGACACCTTCCAGAACAGAGAGATTCTGGAGAACTTGAGATGAACTAGATATGTAAAACAAGAGCAGGCAGCTAGAATGTGCAGAGAACTCACATATACATTTCACACACACACACACACACACACACACACACTCTTCCCCCGCCGTCTCTGCATCTCACTGCCAAATGCTCCAACGCAAGTGAGAGAGAGATGTAGAAGAGAGAAACAGAGAAAGAAAGGAGAGCATGCGTGGGATGTGGGGGGTTCAGATGCGATAAGGCCTCCATGGTAACGGACTGTCTATCATCATTTATATAATCCTGGCCTCGTCTACTCAACATGTCTGAAATCTCCCACCAAACTCTCCATGTTGACCATCCAGCTGACTTCAACCTTCAGTTACCGTGAATATGTAGGTTTAGTCCTAAACAATTCTGAACTCTCTGACCTCCAGTGTGAGAAGGGGGTCAGAACGGCAATGCTGCTATAGCATAACACCACCTTACTTCTCACCTTCCACTGTGCTGCCCACACACACACACACACACACACACACACACTCTCACCTCACCACTGTGCACTACTTCATGAGAAAAACACCTCTCGCCTTAGCCTTGAGGCTGTAAAAACAGACTGGTATGTAGGAGGTTATGGTTCGAGGTGCATCAAGGCTATATTCTTGGTCCGTTCCAAAGTTCATAAAGACGGCCTTCAGCAGCTTTTCTCTCCCTCTGGTTAGCTCGCTTTTAGAACTGTCTGTTGGCTGTGATCATGTGACCCTGAAAAAAGGAGAAGTGATGTGTTTTTCTCTTTTAGGAGATAATTTTAGCTTTTCTAAATGTGAATTCCAATCGTCTTAAAGGAATATTTCAACCCTGAAAATCATATTCAAGCAATTTTCCACTTATTGCAGATGGACTCAAGGAATGTTTGGAGTCCAAATTTTTGCTTCTTTAGTTTAGACCTGGACCTGCTATTAAGTGATTAGTCTCCTATTAGTGTTTTTAGCAAATTACGGCACCAAAAACGTCTTTTAACCAGTTTAAACTGCATTCAGATGTTAATCAGGTCTCACAGACTAATGAATGTGGCTTAGTGTGAGCTAGTGCTCGACCGATCTGTTATTTTTTTTTTAAGGATTATTAGTAATCAAAGACAACGCTAACTGATATCTACCGTTTGATATTGGTAGTGTGAAAACTTTATGAGGACTCTTACTCAGGACTTACATATGTGTTTCATGTTCTAACATTATATAAAGAGCTTTGACATTTAGACAGTTTTAAAAACACTTTGATTTAAAAGCTTTTTAATTTGACTTACTCAACATGTGGTCCACACCTCTGCTACTGAAATAGCACTGTGGGAGGAACATTGGGCCAAGCTAAAGAGGTGTTTATGGCTGATATGTGCATAGAAAACACACTTTTTTGGTCTGCAAAGAACTACGGTGATCAGGACTGATGTTTAGTCAACTTGTACTGTTTTGCTTAGGCTTTGGTCATGATGATGATGATGAAGATGAAGTGAACAGTGGGGGCTGGATTTGCACTTCTTCTCATTTCTGAGTTCTAAAAAAATGTGCTTTGTGCCAAACTGGGCCGGAGATTTGCTGCACTTAAAGCTCCATCTTAATGTGAACTGGTGGGCAGAAGGAGAGCGATGGATGAAAGGGAGGAGAAGGAGAGTGCGGGGGCAGTAAAAAGGTTTTGCACAGAGAGCGAGGCAGAAAGGTTTAATTTCATGTCTCGGAGTCTACTTGCTTGATAACCATACTCACATTATCAAGATGATTTTTACCATTCAGTCAGGTAATTGGGCTTGTTTGAGATGTATGACATAGTATTTAACATCGTTTTCTCTATCCAGTATAGTGGATGTATGTCTGTGTAGCTTTTTAGCTGTTGTTGATATGTTCAGCTTCATTACTTTTAGTGCCAATGCTAGGCCCTCTACATTTCTTTAGCAAGTCTCAGTCTGACTGAACAGAAGCTGAATCGGACACATGCCGAGGCAGATTTGTGTTGGGTTAAATGTCAGTATCACAATATTATATTTTGTGACAGTGTATCGATTCGAGCTGTATCCCCTGTATCATGTGAGGTAAGTGCTGTGTTTCAGTTAAATGATCTTTATTATTGTAAGAGACTGTAACAGTAGGAGAGGATATAGTAAGTGAAAGGCTTAAATTAAGTGATAGGTCTGCAGGGAGCGTGTGAGCTGTCTCACACAGCCACAGCATCTCTCTCTCTCTCTCTCTCTCTCTCTCTCTCTCTCTCTCTGTCTCTCTCTCTCTCTCTCTCTCTCTGTCTCTCTGTCTCTCTCTCTCTCTCT
>BRDA01007568.1:27095-45995 GCA_036984385.1 Crenuchus spilurus | reverse complement strand
ATATATATATATATATATATATATATATATATATATATATATATATATATATATATATATATATATATATATATGCAGTATATATGAAACTGCACAAAAGCAATGATCTGACAATGCCACTCTTTTCCACACCCTGAACAGATGGCAAAGAACAAGCTACAGAAATACAATCTGAATGCACTGAACTAATGATTAACCAAGATATCAAAATGCTGTACTGTAATGGTCTTAGATTCAGACAAACTAATGCTCTTCAAGTGGATTTACACTATATGCATGCAATATTCTTGGTTTGGCCTTTTTTTTTTTTGAACACATCATTGGAGGGCTGCAGTTTTACTGTCCTACCATAACTCTGAAAATGAGTTCGCATAATTCTTCAGATTGTATCTTGTTGGCAGCCTTGGCACTTGTAAGACCTCCAATATCCTTGGATTAGAATTCTCGGGCTTCAGGAGCTTGTTAAATCTTCAATCAAGATGTGCACTTTTATCGAGACCCAGTCAAGACTCAATTAAAGCTTGTCAATCTTCTTGTGCTATGTGTTTGCTCTGATTTATAGGGGTGACCCCAATAGGGACTGAGTTACATAAAGATATCTAAGAAAGAAACACTTTCTCTGGCAGCAAGCAATGATAGATTGTTTCATGTTCAAGTCATTTTTGGAAAAGTGTATCTTGAAATAGGCTGTATAGCCCTCCCAGCGTTATGAGACCATAAGCTACGAACGGTTGCATATTTCCCCATATGGGAGAGATCTGAAGGTTGTTTGAATTTGTTGGAAACTAGACACTTAAGTGACATTTATTGAGAAGGATTGAACATATTCAGCAACCCGAGGCAATGTTTTCTCACCCTGAACTGAGATGTCAGAGGAGCATTCCGGCATGAAACTAGCATTTAATATGTTATTTGTCATGTTATGTAGTATTCTGTGGCAAAAGCAGATCATAAAGAAAATGGTGCCTGCACCTTGATTCAACACAAATGGGCAGCAGACAGAGTTTACATTTTGCCTGGCTGAGAGAGCAAGACATTTCTCTCATACTAGGTAGCTAAAATGTTAACCTTACCTTTGCAATGATGACTTGAAGACAAAGTTAACAAAGTTCAACAGCTTTAATACCGCTAAATTAAGCTTTTTAATTCCCTTGTGCTTTAGCCCCAGGGTTTAATTGAAGGGGGCTGGAGCGTCCTGGACCCTAAAAGTAAGAAACATTTAACTTACAGTTTCCCTTCTCTTAGGCTAAGTAAAAAAAAAAAATTGGTGATCATCCTTTTTCACCAAAATTTTGGGTCGGGGGGGAGGTGTTTTTTTTTTGTTTTTTTTTTTTTTGTGGCGGCTTTTGGGGGTGTCGGCCAATCAGATGGCTGCGTGTCGTACGGTATTTGCATAAAGTTCTCTTGTGTGTTTATGGGGTCTATTTTGTAATGATTTGGGGTCTTTAAGAGGAGATTTTTGTATGTGTAATGATTGTTAGTTGTAGTCTAGTCTCTATGAGTTATTTTTAGTGTGTTTTTAGTTAAGTTACCGTTAATGTGTGTCTTAGTCAGTTATTCTGTCTTATTTATAGAACCGGCCCTCCATCCTTTTCTCTGTGTGCGAGTCTGCTCGCACGCTGCGATAATAGTTATTATAATATATTACAGTTAGTTAAAATAATCCATTGTATTTTATTTCATTAGATAACAGGGAAATGAAACGAATTTTATTGGCCGACTGCAGTGTTTTTACGATGCTGGCCACTGCAAAAGCCATGATTTGCATCACAAAAACGACCGGCCATTGGTATTGACAGTTAAGTGTACTGATTTGGGTCACGTCATTGGAAGCATGCAAAATTTGAATGATTCTAGGCCAGACTAGGGTGTTTGGCGCGTTTTTTTGTGTTAAAAAAAAAAAAAAAAAAAAAACGGTCGGGTGCTTTTTAGAGGGTCGGGCGGGGATGATCACCAATTCTTTTTTTTTACTTGGCCTTATCTTCATTAATAATATTAAACACATTTTAGTGCAACACCCAGTAAACGTTTTTTATTTGTCCAGCAAACGAAATCCCTGTAATTAGATTTTGCTGCTTATTTCACCCACTAAACCTGCATATTCATGAAAGACCTACTTGCTGATGTGTCTTCTTGTAAGATCAAAAATAGCTACAAGTATTTATTTTCTCTTTTTTTAACACCAATTTTCTCCCAACATGTTTTAGTAGCCAATTGACCCACTCCTTTTAATCAACTCTCCTTATCACTTGCAATGTCCTTGACTCTTGGGAGGGGGCAGACAAGCACAGGCCTCCTCCAATACAAGTGATGTCAAGTCCCTTTTTTTCCAATACATTGCCTCCAGGCAGCTAGTGCACTGATAAGAGCACAGATTCCCAGTTCTGATGGATCACCTGCAAGCAGGGTCACTGTAATTAGTTCAGTTTTGACCATTTCTACAACCTATTCATCAAAAAACACAACATAAAGAACAGCAACACAATACAAATGAGAATAACTGTTGATAACTAAGCTATGGAAAGCTCACCTGCCACCTCCCATTATCACCACCTTCTACAGAGGAACCATTGGGAGCATCCTGAGCAGCTGCATTACTGTCTGGTTTGGGAATTGCTTTGATTCTGACTACAAGACTCTTCAGCGTGTAGTGAATATGGCCAAGAAGATCATCGAGGACTCTCTTCCATCTCTCACAGACATTTACAACAAGTGCTTGCATCCAGGAACCTCTCAGCATTGTGGAGGACCCATCACATCCGTCACATGGTCTGTTCACCCTGCTGCATTTTGGTAGAAGATACCACAGCATTCAGACCCTCACTGCTAGACTGTCCAACAGTTTCATCTCTCAGACTGTCAGACTATTTAACACACACAGACTGACTCAAGGACTAAATATCACTGCACATTTGCACATTACTGTATGCTGTATACTATCCCACTCACTGCAATAATTGCACATTTTCACAACTGTACAATTGCACAATCACTGCAGTCTGGTATCTTGCTTACAGTTCCCACCAGCAATTCACTCAGTACTGTGTACTAACCATCATTACATTTGTCCTGTCCTGTAATGTGTCTTAGTCCAGTCAGAGGGCTTGTACTATAGTATAGATCCTGAACTACTGCATGTTTATTGAATGTTGTCTTGAGCATTTAATGCCATGTGTTCTGTGTTGCACCTGGTCCTGGAGGAGCGTTGCTTCGTTTCATTATGTACTGTGCTGTTTAGAGCTGATATTACAATAAAAACCTCTTGAACTCTTGACCTTGTTATCAGAAAACTGCCTGTACGATTCCTGTTGATGTCACTGTTTGAAACTTTGGTAGTTCAGTGTTGAAAGACTCAGTATTAGGCTTCCAGTAATGTGATCATGGGTTCATTTCCCATTTGAGCTGCTAAAGTTCTTATGTTCTCCATCAAGGGCCTACGTCATCTACCAGAGCAATGCCCAGGAGTACATTACCACACAAAACTACTTTAAGGGCTTGCTGTAAACTTGATTAAATATGTGCTGGGGGAGGATTATAAATTCATTGGCTCATGGTGTTTGGGTCAAACCACACACTCATCCAAATAAAGCCAATAAACATGGGGATTTACCACTTTTCAGATTATTTGGAAGCTTGCTGTAGTTAAGTCCTCCTTTTTAAACAACTTCATTTTAGCTTTATATTTCCAGTTTTGGATCATGCTCTGTAAATATCTGAGAAATTGAAAAAAGATGCCCCTTGTGGCCAAACGCCCAGATGTGTATTACTGGCAAGACATGAACTCTCCCAGATCAAGGTTAAAGCAATATCAATGAATTAAGATGCTTTATTGTGGCACCCTAGGCAGCAGAGGTTTACAGACAGTCAGAATGGCATGCATTATCCCTGACTTTGAAGGTCTCAGTTAATCTTTTCTTAAATCAAAGCTCATCACATATTAGCATCTGAGAGTTTTTAGACTGAGGTCAAAGGTGGAGACCTTAATGCCTTGATCACAGTCTACAGCTCACCATGAATTATGTAAATAAATCAGTATGTGTAGGATAATCTTAGGCCTAATGTAATACTCACCCAACTTGCAGAAAATTCTACCAATTTTTGCATAATTAAGTGATCACTCATTCAGACTGGCTTGATGTGAATTGTTTTATTCAAAAAGGTCAGAGTTGTTCATAGTGGTGGTGATAGTAACCAGACATCTAAAAGTTTAGTACTTTTAAAAGCTGCCTCACATTATTACATTAATAGGTCATGAATTCAGAGAGGTCTGAGACATTTTGGTCTAAAATGATATATTTTCAAATATACTACTGGTCAAAAGTTTTATAACAGTTGTCAAAAGTTTTAAACAGTTTTATAAAGCACTTAGTGTGTCAGGCGTTCATCCTACAGTAAGATAATGACCCAAAACATCAGTCCAAGCTCTGCCAGAACTACCTCAGGAAAAAACAACAAGATGGTCAGCTTGAAAACATGGAGTGGAGCACAGTCTCCAGACTTAAACCCCATCCAGCTGATTTGGGATGAAGTGAAAAGCAAAGCAAGCCTACAAGAGCCAACATTTATGTGACGTTCTGCAGCAGATTTGTGAAGAACTGTCTGAAGAATGTTTGATGTCTATAAGAATGTCACGAGTGTGTTCAGCTGTTATATCTGACAAAGGTGCCACTTTTGTCCAAAGTTTAGACACATTTTGGTACATAAACTGATTCACTGAGTTCTTATTTAACTCCTCTGCTTTTATTTCAGAGAGCAATGAGACATTAAACTCAATCATTTTACATGCAAAACAGGAAAACTTGGGGTGCTCTAAAACATTTGACCTGTAGTGTGATATGTGATTTTTTACATTTACATAAAAAACTCAGAAGAGAAATATAGATTCATTGTTAATTTTGGGCAGTAAACAATTCCTAATTCTTATCACTACCACTGCAAAAATATATAACATGGTAAGTTTGCAATAGACCAGGTCCATTTCCTAACAAAATGTCTTAATAATCTCAGTAGTCACTTTATCACAGCTCCCTACATTTCATATCAAATTCACTGTTTATGATTTGGTCTCCTGGCCTTCGTTAAGCCTAAGGAGGTAGCATCACTTTATTTTTATTTAATATTTATTTAATAAAATTAATATATTAATATATATTTGTGTAATTTTGTATCACGTGCATAGTTCATAAGATTCTCATTATTTTAAATAGTGGCTCTATAAGATATCCAAGATTAATTTAAAACTGGGCTGAAAAGCTCTCTCCTATTGTGCACTGTGCTCATAGAATATTATCTACAGAACAAACTGTAGCATAATAATTTTGTGTCTTTGAGTCATTTTAAAGGTACAGTATGTAATATTTTGGGTTATCTTTTAGCAGAATTTGAGATAATCTCTAATAATAATGATTAAAAACACATCTAATCATTATAAACTAAGAAGTCGTTTGATTATTTTACCCTAGAATAAGCTGTTTATATCTACATTGGTCGCGGGTCGAACGCCGACTTGCATCGTTGCATCGCCATGTTTCTACAGTAGTTCGAAACAGACAAACGAGGCTAGCAAAAACCGTTTGTGTTGTAATGATGAATTGGCCACTCAAATTCGAAGGCGCTGTAGCTTTGTTTTACCATTGGCTGACATAAAATCAGAAGAAGAAGAAGAAGAAATACACATATACCTCAGTAAGAAGAAATACACAGAGGAGAAGCAAGAAGAAAGGTTTTTTGGTTTATTTGTTAAGATGCTTAACATTCTTATGCTTGTCAAGAAGAGAAAACACAACTTCAATCATCAAAAAAAAAGAAAACATGATGAGACCAAAAGACATTGGGACAGACAGTGACAAAAAACTCTGGTAGACATCGGTGTTGCCTTTCCTAGATGCACCATCTCTCTCATACAGCCTCGAATGGTGCTCATCCGCTAGGAGACCATCAATAGTCAAGGTAAGCAAATCCTCACAGAAGCACGAGAGCACGACGCCTAGAGTTCCACATAACTTTATTAGAAGCTTACGTATCGGCTGAAGTGTCTGGGTCTTATTGCTGTGGTATCTTCTACCAAAATGCAGCAGGGTGAACAGACCATGTGATGGATGTGATGGGTCCTCCACAATGCTGAGAGGTTCCTGGATGCAAGCACTTGTTGTAAATGTCTGTGAGAGATGGAAGAGAGTCCTCCATGATCTTCTTGGCCATATTCACTACACGCTGGAGAGTCTTGTAGTCAGAATCAAAGCAATTCCCAAACCAGACAGTAATGCAGCTGCTCAGGATGCTCCCAATGGTTCCTCTGTAGAAGTGTCTTCTTCTTCAGAGCATGGCAAGCTTACCTTGACTAGAGAAAATGTGTATCCTGCCTGCATTATCTGTCTACAGTGAAGCAGTTTGATGCGTTTACTTTGTACAGAAAACAGCTAACGTTTACAATAGCACTACTGAAGTCTGCATTGTAGCTATGATAATTTTACATATTACATTTAATACATTTCTAATTAAAATTAATCTTACCACTTGACATATCACTAGCTCTAAAGCTGGTATTCGCGTTCAGGAGTATCAAAGATTTATGACACCTTACGGCCACCGTAGAGACTTCTTCATGTTTGTAAGGGAGGGGCTGTGAAAGAGTTTTCAGTTGGTTGCAATATGGAAACTAAACCACTAGATGTCGCTGGAAACTACATACTGTGCCTTTAAGTCTTTGGTAAAAAAAATAGTTTGAAGCATACAGTATAACTATATATTCTGTATTTTGATCACTGTGTGTCATGTTTGATTTTATTTTTATTGTAAAACCTTGTAACTGGAAATAGTGTGGCCATGTCTCCCTCAAAAACAGATTTTAATCTCAATGAACTTCCTGGTTAAATAAAGGCTAAATAAAATAAAATAATTAAATTATGCAAAAATTAAGCAGGAAATCCTCATGAATGTCCAACAGAAGCTCAAACTTTGGTTTCAGCAGTTTGTTTCTTGTTTCCTTTGAGATTTCTGACCTTACGCATTAAAGTGCATTGATTTGTTTTTACCATCATTAGGACTGGATAACATTGAAAAACATCTCTCATCATCTACAGAACCTCAAAATGATTCACCATGACGTGTTTGCCTTGATTCACTGACCGGCAAGAGCTGTCTGCAGATGTTTACACACATCAGTTATACACTGGGGATGGATTTATAATACCCTGGATACAGTTTTACTTCAAGACTGTCATGCACAATATCTCAGTGTTTTTTTTTTTAAGCTGTGACACATCGACTGATGATTGTCGTGACTCTCCTTTTACAGCAAATCTTTTACCATTTGGTCTCTAACATGATGTAGACTTATTCTTCTCATGGTTTTGGATGGTGCAGTGGCCTCCGAGTCTGTCAGCTACTTTTTGTTAAGTCTTACGGTGCTATAACATCACTTGTGTGATTGATTGATTGATTGATTGATTGCTCTTTAATACTCCAGCTAATTGTCAACCAAGTCTCTCTGTATCTCTATCACACGGCTGATTTCCAAAGTCATTTCAACACATTTACTTAGTAGGAAAAGAGAATACTATATTACTGCATCTCTAAATTATATAATTTTGCATTTGTGTTTATAGTTTTATTCAAAAGGTCATATATTCTATATATAATACATGTAAAATGACATTCAAGCCTTTTTAGTTTAACGTTGATTCTGTTTGAACAGTAACTCAAACTTGACATAATGTATTCTAAAGATCTGTGATGATAAAACGTATAATAATTGACCTGCCCTTTGACTTGTATTAAAAATGAATAGAAGGTGATTTCAGACCATTTCTTTTAGCCCAATTTCAACACATTCCACAGGACTAATGGCATTTTAAAACTGTATTCAAAATGGAAAGTATTTGTTTCAAAAGTGATGAAGCGCAACTAATAATGTGGATATAAATAAGCCTGAAAAGCATTGAAATATTTCTCTAAAATGATCCAGTGTCAATGTTCTGGAGTCATATGTTTAGGTTTCCCTCTGGTGGATGACAATAAGCATCACAAACACTGTTTAAAAAGCTTTAAAACTCTTTCACTGCTAAACGAATCTCAGTCCAGCTTTTGGTGGCGTCGTGGATTGAGCAAAAGTGCAGGATGGCTAAAAATGGCAGAAATAGGCATCATTAGAGAAGGAAAGGCAAGTGTTTACAGTCAGTCTGGACAGTGAAATGACTTTTGGAGTAGGAAAGCAAAGTGGCAGAAAAATGAAATGACCCATGATGAATTTTAAACTGAGCTGGAGAAAAGCAGACATTTTTCATTGCCTATTTCATAACAACTGCCTCTGTGTGTGGGCAACTTCTCTAATGAGTCACTGCTTAAGTATATGCAGGTGTTTAGAGAGCTGTGTGAGGATGGAGGAAAGGGCAATTCTGTGGAGACCAAATGTTGTCAATTTGATATAGTGTTTCAAAATATTACTCACAGATAATGTATGCAAATGACAATTTATTTTGTAGCTTATGTAAGACTGCATTGATGAGCCAAAAGACATTAAGCACCACATGCACAACAGATAGATAAATGATGAGTAAATGCACAATGATGCACATAAAAGTCAGCTCAGATTTTGGGAACATGCCTGGGCTGGATTGAGCCATTGGTCATGAATGTATCTTGATGTCATAGCTGGTACTTTAATGCATGCTAATAATGCAATTAACACGTTGCACATTTTCTATTGGCCTATTCATCCAGAAATGGTGTAAATATAATCATGTAATAGACAGGTCTTTGAATATTTTTTTAAAAAATGTATAAAATATCAAACAAAGTGGGTTACAATGCCTTTATAAAACAGCAGTGATATATAGTCTAACAAAAGATATAACTGTAAATACTAGTGCTAATATATAAATAACATAGAATTGGATATGTGATGACTGAAACATAACCCATTGACATCTGTTTGATATACTAATGCAAGCATCTTTTGTGTAGATGACTACATTTCTGAATGTACACTTTTGCATTTAGACAAACCTTAAAAGTAACAGTCAGGGCCAATTTTACCTCAGTCAGCATATTGTACATTACCAGTTTCTCCAGCAACATGCAGTAAAAAATGCTGAAAAAAAGCATGAGAAGCTCTATGGAAAATGAAACAACCACATAAACGTCGTTGTGGGTTGCTGTCTATAGCTTTGGAGAGAGTACCAGCTCTATGTGGTATTGTTCACAAATCTCAGAGGCTTCACGAGGCTGGTGGTTTCTTTTTTATGACTCTCCTCCGTGACGGGGAGGTGGACACAGCTCCGGTTCCAGCTCCTGTCGCAGGAGCGCTAGCCCTCTGTGTCTTCAGCTCATCAATGAAAGTCTCAATGGGCCCAAACTTCTCCGTCAGATCTCCAAGGTGAGACTTCAGAGCATTAAACTCCTTATACAGGTCATCTAAAGCCTCTGAGAGAGGCTGAATCCTGAAAAATACAGCAGTTCACTCACAGTCTACAGTAAACAGTCAAAACAGTGGTAACCCTACTTACGAGTTTAATCTGTGCAGGAGCCGAGCTCGTTAGCTGGAATGCTCGTTAGCTGGATGCATTTTCCCCATAAGAATACATGTAAAACTGATTCATCCATGTCAGCCGGCCAACATACAGTATACTTTAATATGCTAAATAATGTGTTTATATGGGTTTTTTAAAACATAAACGAGACGACGACGATGCTCGTGTAGGCTGGTGGCTGCATGGTTACACTTATCACATGAAAAGTAAAATGTATCTAACTTTCTTGTTCATTACCTTTTGCTACCTTAGCGTCGCTTTCAACAGGCACTTTCACTTTGTATTGACTGACCTCTTCTTCTACGATGCTACGACCGCAGCGCCCCTAGCAATTTGGCATAGTTGAAGAAATTTACGCTACTTGTTAGCTGGAATTTTAGTCGTTACCTGGAACAAAAATATTCAGAGATCTCAACTCGTTACCTGGAATACTCGTTAGTAGGGATGCTCGTAAGTAGGGTTACCACTGTATAAGGAAATTAAGATGCTAACAGTCTGGAATTCACTGCATTTGTGATGTCACAAAAAATTTACTGCATTTACAAATTTCTGCTTATTCAGTCCACAGGGGTTTATCCCCATCCATTTAGCCTACAACAGGTTAGCCCCACCCTTTCAACATACAGCAGTTTAGCTCCACCCGTTCAACCTACAGCAGTTTAGCCCACCCATTTAGCCTAAAGGAATTTAGCTGCCTGTAGCAGGTTAGCTCCATCCAATCAGTCTACAGAAGTTTAGCCACACCCATTCAGTCTACAGCTGGTAAGCTCTACCCAATCAGCCTACAGCAGTTTACCTCCACCTGTTTGGTCTACAGCAGTTTATCCCCGCCTCTTCACAGTGAAGCTGTCCAAACTGTTTTATTTACTTAATCTGTTTTAAAGGCACAGTAATAATAATCATCAGACTGTTAAATTCTAACAGACTCTGTCAAAAGTTGTAAAGCCCATTTAAAATGAAAGAAAAAGGCAAATTGGAAAGTGTATTTTTTTTTATTTTATTTTTTTATTTTATTTTAATGTGATATTACTGTGTTATTAATGTGTTTTTGGCTCATTTGCCAGGGGGAACAGGGGCATGAATGGAGTCCAAACCATAAAGAGCCACAAAGTTTCTAATTGAGCATGTAGAAGTCTACACTGTTTTTTTTACATAATGAGATGGTTTGCTCTGAAAGAAATCCAGGAACTCACAGTCCTGGCATTGCTGTACATTCCAGAAACCAGCAATTTTCTGTTCCTGCTTTATTTTCTGTACATATTAAAGGAAGAATGTTTATCTTATGCAAACCAATAATGAGAAACATATGAAAAGCACATGTTAAGAAGGGACAAGAATTATCGGAGGCCCCACAGCACAATATTAGTTGACCAAAACTATGATTCTGTTGTAGATTGTAATGTTTTGAATATGATACAATATCTAATTTGATTTATTACTATTGACTGCAAATTATGCCTTCAAATTAATAACTTATATAGCTTATATAATAGCTTAATAGTTGTATTATATTTTCTTTCATTGATGTTAAGCACACGTAAAGTATGGAAGATGTTTTTTTATGGAAACATATTGTGTATGAAGAAAACAACAATGGAAACTCTGTTTTTGACAGAAATGACCGATAACTGAAGCAATATTTCTCATAAGAAATAATGTAAATCCAATTAATCTGTTCCAGACACTCCAAAATATGAATAAAAATAAATTTTATATAGAATAACTATAGTTTCCCATGTAGATAACAATAAGAAATAAATATAAAAGACAATGAGTTGGATTAAAGAACATTTACCATCACTCTTACAGGTTTACCCTCTGTTTTAGAACATGCTGATGTGGTCCAGCCACAGCCTTTGTTTTGTATACCCATTCTTGGGGTTCTCAGCCACTATTTATTTACAGCTAAGGAGGCTGGCTGTTCACAGAGTGCTGTGTCCAAGCATACCAATGGAAAGTTTAGTGGAAGGACAAAATGTGGAAGGAGAAGATGCACCAGCAAAAGAAATGACCATGGGCCAAGCCACTTCTGAACCTGAGTCAACATAGGAAGCGTCTGGAAGGGCTGGAATGTTGGCCAGTGGTCCAAGGTCCTCTTTTCTGATTAAAGTAAAATGTGCCTTTCATTCGGGAATCAAGGTCCAAGAGTTTGGAGGAAGACGGGTGAGGAACAGAACCCAAACTGCTTGAGGTCCAGTGTGAAATATCCAGTCAGTCAGGATGTCTGGTGCAGGTGTTTGTAAACTCTGCTTTCTTAAATCCAAGGTCACCTCAACAGTTTACCAGAATGTTTTAGAGGACTTCATGATTCCTTCTGCTGAGGATCTGTATGGAGATGCAGATTTTATCTTCCAGCAGGACCTGGCCCCTACCCATGCCGCCAGAAGCACCAAAGCCTGGTTTGTTGCCCATGCCATCACAGTGCTTGACTGGCCAGCCAACTCTCCGGACCTAAACCCCATTGAAAATCTATGGGCTATTCTCAAGAGGAAAATGAGGGCCATCAGACCCAACAACAAAGAAGAGCTGACAGCAAGCATCAAGGAAATCTGGGCTTCCATAACTCCCAGTCAATGCCACAGGCTGACTGCCTCAATGCTACATCATACAGTCTTAAATATGTACATAGAATACATGTGCAGACTTTTTATTCTGCAATTACAGAAGATTTAAATAGTCTAAATAAAACCAACACTGATATTTGGGTTTATAATAACATTTTACAGTACCTGGAGTAGTCAGGCAACAACGTCTGCAGGGAACCCTTCATTTGGTTCAAGATATCATATTTCCAGTCATCCAAGACTTGGGTCAGATTGGCCACACCCCGCAAGTTCACCTTTTCAGCTGGAGACCCAGAGGTCAAAGATTTTACTACACTCCATTTTATTATGCAGTATGTAAACTGAGCATTCATGACCAGTGTGAGTATGCATGCATTAAAATACATCAATAACAAGGCTTTTCAACATGTTGAGTAATGTGCACCCACTGTGTTCAGTTTTTTTTTCACCAGAGATCCATGAGCCAAGCATTTTATAACCCTTCTCTTTATTACAAACCATGTAAACTGAATAGGGTTGACTGTTCTGAGTGAAACTGCACTGAAAAAGGACAAAAAGGCATATTAAGCACTTTAATTTGTGTGTGTACTAAGGCTTTAAATCTGCAATTATGCAGAAAACAATGCAAAAATATTGATTTATACACTAGTAATAACTATTAGATTCAGTCCAATGGAAACCCAGTTTTCTTATGTAGTTGAGCAGTGCAGACTTGTTTGGAATGCAACCTTGGCTTCTTTACTTTACAACAGGAGCTGCAAAGCTAATGTTGCTAACAAACACTAGAACTCAACATCCACTTAAATAGTCCAATTGTTTCTTGTAAAAATGCATCATTAGTACGTTCTTCAGATCATGCAAACTGGATCCAGATCTTAATGAAGGTCACACAGACTAGTGGGTGTGGGGTGTGGTTTAGGACTGAAATGGCTGCCTGTAGTGGTAAGGTTTTATTCCTTAAGTCATCTGCAGCTCCACGTTAATAAACTAAAGAATGTTATTTGACTTGTTAACTACTCTTGATGTCAGTGCAAAATTGGTTAAATATGATTTCTAGGTGAACTGTTCCTTTAATGAATAATATGTACTGAGTGCTGATGTTATTTATAAAGAAAAGGAAAAACACTTACAGCCATCACGATAATTCCATTCCTCTTTGGCAGGACGTTTCTTCTGGCCAGACACTATGACCACAGCTAGAGACAGAAGCAGCAAACTCACCCTGAAGTACATTCTGGCACACTCCACCACCTTCACAAGCAAAAACAAGCAGAGGTACCCAGGCTAAGAGATGTTTAGACTTCAGTCTCCTGTAGCAGGCATGTTCTGAGCCCACAGCCATATTTCACATTTTTGTGGAAGAGCATTTCTTTTGTGTTGTGAAAGTGCACCACATGAGCAAACATAAATAAACAAATAATGTTCAGCTTCAATTTGCATTGAGAAGTCAAAGTGGCATCATATATTTATACATTTATGGACTAGTGTGAGTAAGTTAATGTATGTGTTTTAATTACAGCAAGAAATACACACACACACACAGTCTTATGCAAAAGTTAGCATACACTGTTTAAACTAAGTATTGTTAAGTGTGAATGAGTGAACCCATCTTCTACAGACTTCTACTCTTTCTCTCTCTTTTTTTCACTGACTTTTACATTTGGAGGAAAACATGCAAAAGTTGTGGCTCACCTAAAAAAATTGTATGCATTTTCCCCCAATGTGTTACATTCAGAATATAAATGCAACCTGTGCACTAAAACCTGCAGAATTCTTTTTCATTTGTTCCCTGTACAGGTCAACTTATATTTTGTCACTGTGCATAGAAAATGGCAACGTTACTGGAGAGGACAAGAGCTAGAACAGTAGCTCTATAGGCGCTACCTTCTTTCTTTTCAATTTAATTTAATTGAAGGAAATATGTTCAGAGCAATTTTGGAGCATTTGCATTCATCATCTTGACATTTTAACACAATGTATACAATATCTGCTGATGACAACCCACAAAAATAGATATAACGTTTCTTTTGGACAGTGAGAGTATATAGTTAATAAACTCTTCTGTATTCTGACCACAAAAAAGTTGTTCATTATATTTTGTCTCAAAGGTCCCCACTTTACATTTCAATGCTCTGTATGGTTGTATAATTTAATCCACGAGTTTAATAGACTTAAAACTTATTTTACTGAAACATGCCTAGCAAGTCTGCTCTGCAAATTAATAAATGCCGTTCTATTTTATATTCATTTTTTAAATAAAGTCAGCAAGAAACTGTAAATGACCTCTGCTGGAATAATGTATAACAGCATATTGAAGATTTAAAATCCACCAACCTGTCAGGAGGAAAGTGAGCTCCTCTGTGTCCAAGCTCCCCTAAAGAAGTTTGCCTCAGTAATGACCAAACAGCCTCTCCAGCCTTTGTCAGTATGCAGCACATGTTCCAGGAAGCCCAAAGATATACAACACACACACACACACACACACACACACACACACACACACACACACACACACACACACACACACACACACATACACACAAGCAAGTATAAGCAAGTTATTTTGATTTCACAGATTTGAATGACAGGGTTCTTCCCTCGGGGTTTGCAGTGTTCAGGTAAAAATGAACTAAACAGAGAAGAAATCAATCTTGTGGCACTAATCTTAGTGATGACTGCTAATACAAGTACTGGTCAGTGAATGAATATTGCACATATGTGTAGCTTTGGATCCCCAAACCTGGACCCCACTGAAAATGTCTGGAAGATGTATGATCATAAGCCACCAAACAAATCTGAGCTGTTTGACTTCTTGCTTTAGTGCTGGCATAAAATCACCTGTCAGTAATGTGAAAGACTGGTGG
Source organism: Crenuchus spilurus (assembly GCA_036984385.1). Lineage (NCBI taxonomy): Eukaryota > Metazoa > Chordata > Actinopteri > Characiformes > Crenuchidae > Crenuchus > Crenuchus spilurus. The sequence goes on along the minus strand of BRDA01007568.1, from coordinate 31,037 downwards.
TGAGCTTGATTTAAGGTGGTAGTTTTATTTAAACAAATGCTGATTTCTGAACTCTTCATATGTTAAAACATGAGTATAGTGTTGTTTAAACATCAATATGAACATGTTTTATTTGCTTTACTTAAAGCAGAGCACCTTTTGATGTGTTGACACTTTCTGTAAATGCATGCTTTAAATCACAATATCTACTTGACATTTTATATTCTTATTCTTATTATTTTTACTACTGCTGCAGAAGTCTTTTTTACTAAATGGATAACTTGAGCCAAAGTTCAAGTAATATCTTGTAGCAATGTTCCTTAGTTAATAATAATAATAATCACTATAATAATAATAATAATTATTATTATTATGTAGTATATATAATATATATATATATAGTATTATTATTATTATTATACATAATATAATAAGCACCATTCTTCTTCTTTTTATTATTATTATTATTATTATTATTATTATTATTATTATTATTATTATTGTTGTTGTTGTTGTTGTTGTTGTTGTTGTTGTTGTTGTTGTTATTATTATTATTATTATGTATAACATAACATAATTGTTATGTAAAATCTTTAAAAATAAAATTAAAAAAGAAACGCATCGCATTTTAATATAAAGGCTTTTAACATGACTCTCATTACGTCATCTCCTCTTTTTGCCTGGTTGCTTAGCTACCAGAGCTTGTGTGTTGCTAGCTTTAGCAGTTAGCTGAAGCGTTTGCTTGCGAGGTTTGCTCGTTTTTGTTTGATGTATTATGAAGTGACATTTCAGTCATGAGCCTAACGCCGATTAAAGATGGCGAGTACACCGCCACAGTGTATAAAATGGTAAGTTAACTCGTAATTACGTCAATATAAATAATATCCATATAATGTCGCTGAGCTAACGTTAAGCTGACTTTAAACTGGCTTCTTTTACTGACGTCTGTCAGCTCGCTGTAGCGTTCAGCCCGTGTTTATTACTGCCATTCTAATTAGCTCATTAGGTATATGGCAGGCACTGATCTCTGTCCTTTTGTCTAAGATAAAAGATGGACGTTATGGAGACGCCATACACATCCTGAGCAATGAACTTCAGAAACAGATGAAAGTAAGTAGAGCCGACTGTGCATCAACAACCTTGTCTGTCCATCAGAAGAATATAAGTAAGAAGAAAACATTAATTGAAAATCTAAGTTAGCTTACTTCAAGTTCAGCAGGTTTTTATTGTATTCACATTCACATTGTGTTGAGAATAATTGAGGTATAGAAAGAGAAAACTGTTCATGCCTCCTCCTTTAATAAAAAATAATGCAAATATTGAGTACACCCTTAAAAAGATGGTTCTTTAGATTAAAATGGTTATATATAGAACCATGAACTCTCAATCAAAGCATGTTTAAACGGTTCTTCAGATTAATGCAGAATGTACTGCAGATGGTTCTATATAGAAGCTTTCTGAAAATGGTTGTATATACGAGGGTGAGCTGAAAATGATCTGCACTCTGACTGCAGAATAATTCTAAATGATCTAAGTAATGACTCTTTTTAAGAAAGTTCACCTTCCTTAGATTATCATTTCACATTTTATTTGCAGATGTCCAAACACATCTGCCATAAATCACTGTAGGCTGCTCTTCTTTTGTGCAAATCATAAGTGAGGCAGCCATTTTTTGTTGCACTATAGTCATAAATGAACTGACATAATAGTATGAACAAAGCATTTATATATGCAGCATGTTTTAATATAACTAAAGTGTGAATCATTTTTTACTCAATCTTGTAGAACTAAAGGGTTCTTCTATAGTTACGATATCAATGTTGTAATATTAGAACCATTTTAGTAATATATAGAAACATTTATCTGCAAAACATTCTTCATTGATCTGAAGAATCATTTAATCATGCAAGGGGTGCCTTGAGTGTTCTTGGTTCTATTTTCTTTCGTGACAAGCCATGTTTTTTTAAGAGCGTAGAAGTTTAAGTATTTTGAACAAATTAACACTGCTGAACATCACACTTGCAAATACCAAAAAGTAGACTTGATACATGCCCAAAGTTCATTCCTCGTAGCCACTGGTGGTCTATAGAGCATCAGTAGTTGTGCAACTGTGCCACAGTAGTGCTCATTAGGGTCAAAACTGTGCCCACATTCCTGGATTTCCTGGCTAAATTTGCCACTCCCAATGATCTCCATCTTCTTGCTTAATCTCTCCTTACCTTTTTAGCTAATGTATGGAGAGAGTTCTGGCACTGTCACATCCTTCCAGTGGATGCTGCACATTGGTAGTGGTTGAGGTGAATCTGTACTGCCTGTCTTAAATGTCAAAGCATTATGGAACTGCAATTGTAAGGTCCCACCTCAGGCTCCAGCACCTCTATGATGTATCCCTGGCTTGTCAAGGTACTGGCCAGTGAGCATGCTTTGTGAACAGGAGTGGACCACGGTCTGCCTTAAGCCACAACATAACACCTGGTTCTAGAATTGTATGGGCCTGTAAAATGCACCTCTGTGAGTCTTTTGGATAAATATATTGTTTTTCCCAAACATACATTGTGTGATGTCTTGCAAGTCTAATTGCCAATGGTGTAACATCTATGAAAAGGTATTTAAGTAATTTCTATACTGAAGTCAATGCAATGAATAGCTGTCCGACTCTTTTGAATGCTAAAGACGCATCAATACTGTATTACTGTCTTTTTATGTTTGTGGCACTTGATCTCACATGAGTTAAAAGTACCATGATAGTTGAATTGTGTTAGAGTATGGCCAAAACTAAGATGTACATGCTAAGCTATCACTCCTGTGTATTTGCAGTCGAGGGCAGCCCTATCCCTCCTGGGTTACTGCTATTATCACATGCAGGATTTCACCAATGCAGCTGAGTGTTATGAACAGCTAATTCAACTACATCCAGAGGTGGAGGACTATAAACTCTATTATGCTCAGTCTCTTTATGGAGCTTGTGCTTTCCAAGAAGCAATGAAAGCCACTTTTCTTCTGGACAATCCCACAACTCACACTAAGGTATGTGTTTTGATATGAAGCACCTTGCTCCCACACCTGTTAAAATCAAATCCAGCAAAGCCTAGCCTCATTAAAACTTGAAAACTGATTTCCCAATGACCCTTCAAGCTCAATGTTAGTGAGTCTCATATGAAAATATTTTCTGCTCAATTTATAGTATAGTTAAGTTTTAATAAAATGAAAAAAAACAACCATATTTAATGTGCCATAATATTTGCACAGGCCATAGTTTGCACTTTATTTTTATCCAAAAGTGTGAAACTGAGTAAGTGTACTTTAAAATGTGCAGATATTTGTTCAGTGTAGAACATGTTTGAAAGATCACTTAAAAATCAAAACATTTTGTATAACCAGGGGTGCACAGAAGAATATATCTATATTTAAATCTAGATAGATAGATAGATAGATAGATACTTTATTGATCCCTTGCGGGAAATTCAGGTCCTGTGGTTGTTATATGGTTGTCAATACATACTGCATCTAATTACATCTAGTTTAAGCTGGTGTTGAAGCTCAGCTTTTGCAGTGTTTGTAGCAGCTACATAAACTCATTCATTTTAATGAAAGAATTGCTAAGTTGTAATGAACAGTAAAACTTTAAATTCTTGACTTGATTTTCAGAGCTGTCTGAACCAGTTATTGATGATGTGAGAAATAATGTAAATTTGGTGGAGCATTGTTTTTTCACAAATCCCTACCAATTACACATATGGTATGCATATTAGTGAATGTATTTAATCCTTATGGCTGTGAAATGGTTGAACAGAATGGCAGATTTGGTACACAGCATTGAAACAGTTTAAGCAGAAAAATAATCCTAAATAAGCCTAAATGAGCGGTTCTAAATGCTTTTAGAATAATGCTTTAGTATGCTTAGAGCTTCGCTAAATAAAATGTATGGTCTTTTACTGCAATAAGTGTTTGAACTCTAACTGA
>BRDA01007568.1:15793-26995 GCA_036984385.1 Crenuchus spilurus | reverse complement strand
ATACGGAGAGGAGGATTTCCCTGCAGCAATGGTTAGTGTATTGCCTCTGGTTTATTCTACCTGAATGACATGTCCTCTGTGTATGTAGTGCTGGTTGGTACTGATAAAAATGTGTACATTATTTCCTACATCTGTCACATTAGATCAGTATGTAAAACTTGCAGCAAATAATTTATTTCTGTAGGATTGTAAATGCTGTAAAAGTAATAAAATACCACATTCTTTACAATAAATAAGTCAGCAGGCATCTGCACACATTACACTAAAATTAGTTTTATTTATCAACACTGCTAAAACTAAAACTCAGTATATGGTTGACATAGCCTGGCAATAGTAGTGTGGTGAGAGAGCTCTGGGTGGAGTAGTGGATGTGGAAATTGCTCACTGACCACTGCACAGCTAGAAGGAGACATTTTATGAAAAGGAAACTTGCGGTTTTGGTTCCTGCAGGCCCTGGTGGAACAGCTGCCTGTGGATGACCCGGACACTGATGTGGATCAGGGCTGCCTGCTCTACAAGCTTGGAGAGTATGAAAAGGCGTGTGTGAAGTTTGTAGCTGCTATGCAAGTGCAGGGCTATCAGCCAGGTGAGCAAGCCAGGACACTCGCCTCCAAACACATACACACATAGCATGTTGCATGTATAGTGCAGGGATTCTCAGTTGCTAGGAAAAATAACAAGATTACATTAGCTTGTTGAGCCCTTAGGGTAGTAATTTTGTATTTTATGGATATGGATGCGGTAAACGGATCTTGCGTCCTCAGGGGAAGTGTTCTAAAAACATATCGGCCTTGCACTGTGTCATATTTGTTCGTTCTTGTTGCAGATTTGGCATACAACATCGCCCTCTGTCACTACAGCCTCAAGCAGTATGCTGCAGCACTCAAATACATTGGAGAAATAATTGAGCGTGGGATGAGGGAGCATCCAGGTTTGCACTGTTGAAAAAAGTTTTTGCTCCCTTATAATGAAAATAAGCTTGCTCTTTGTTGCCTGCATGAGTTGAAAGGAATGGTCCACTGAAAGCAATTTACAGCATTTCCCCCTCATTCCTAAAATGTAATCGACTGTGTGCTCTCTGAAACTTTATTTTTTATTTTTTTAGCTTTGCAATTGAATATCCAAATTTTTTGTTTTTTTAATATTGAATTGCAATATCCAAAATTATATTTGTTATATTACTGTTAGCTACATTAGCCATGTTGTTTGCCTTCGCAGATGGAAAACATTTTGGGTAATTGTGTCTGTTTAATATTCAGGTAAAGCATTCCTTTAGCCCTTTGATCCTAGTTGATTTTTCATGTCTAAATGTGCTGTCACACTGATTAGTTGTGTATAGGATGAAGGTAAGAAAGAACTGTATATTATTAAAGTAATAAACAGCCAGATGACCACACAGTTACATGTATATTTACACATTTTATACAAAGCTGCCTAGAGGTGTAAGGAAAATTTTGATTCACTTTAGTATTGTAGTATTATGGTTTGTGATGCTCTACCAGTTCTTGAAAACACAGTATCAATTTTGAATGAATAATTTACCTGTACAGATTGGTGTCAGACAGTGTATCATATTGTGATGTGTTTAAACCGCAACCACTAGATGGCAGTGCTGTAATCTTCTGCCAGTAGACTCTTCCACTTCAATGTAAACAAGTAGCATAAGGGTGCACCACTCTCTGATTTCCTTAAATTAAATCACACACACACACACACACACACACAAAACAACAAAATATGTAAATTCTATAGAGCCACATCCTTCATAAGTTAATTGCTAATATTGAATTCATAAAGCAGATGCGTACCTACCTCTAAACTAAAAATACATTTAATACATATTTCTTGGTTTCACTTTTTCAGAACTTGGAATTGGCATGACGACAGAAGGCATTGAAGTAAAAAGTGTGGGTAACACACTTGTACTGCATGAATCGGCATTGATTGAAGCATTTAATTTGAAAGCAGCCATTGAATACCAACTCAAAAAGTGTAAGTACAGCTGGCAACCTGATAGATGAACAGCAAAATGTAATCTTTTAATGCACAGTAGCTATGCTCAGATGATAACCCACACCACTGATGTTTATTGCTTGCAGCATGGACATCCTCAGAAGAAAATACACTCAAACACATTTACCTTTTCATAGCATGCAAGCATGTGACCAAAATAAAGCAAATCAGATGATTTGTGGATTTTTTTATTCTCTACAGATGATGCTGCTCAGGAAACTTTGACTGATATGCCACCTCGATCAGAAGAGGTAAGTGATAACTGCTTCTTTTAAAGCACTTGTAGCTTAATTTACTACATTATTTTTCCACAATTTCTTCAGTTATTTATTGTATATTTGTCACAATGAATAGTTTAAACTTGACTTATTATTAATACATTATTATTATTATTAATTATGTTTTAATAATAGTGTATTAATAAGTCAAGTTCAAACAATTAATTGTGATGTGTGTGTGTGTGTATGTATACAGGTGCATCTCAATAAATTAGAATGTCATCAAAAAAATATATTTATTTCAGTAATTCAGTTCAAAAACTGAAACTCATAGAGATTCATTACACACAGAGTGTCTATTTCAAGTGTTTATTTATTTTAATGTTGATGATTATGGTCTAAAGTCAATGAAAACCTAAAAGTCAGAATCTCAAAAAATGAGAATATTATATAAGACCAATTTAAAAAAGTATTTTAATACATAGATGTTGTTCTACTGAAAAGTATGTACAGTATATGCACTCAATCCTTTTGCATGAATTACTGCATCAGTGTGGCGTGGCATGGAGGCGATCAGCCTGTGGCACTGTTGAGGTGGTATGGAAGCCCAGATTGCTTTGATAGCGGCCTTCAGCTCGTCTGCATTGTTGATTCTGGTGTTTCTCATCTTCCTCTTGACAGTAGCTCATAGATTCTCTGTGGGGTTTAGGTCAGATGAGTTTACTGGCCAATCAAGCACAGTGATACTGTGGTTATTAAAGCAGGTGTTGGTACTTTTGGCAGTGTGGACAGGTGCCAAGTCATCTGCTGGTGTTGTCAGCGCAGCCATCTACCTGGACATTTTAGAGCAATTCATCCTTCCCCCAGTTGTGAAGCTTTATGGAGATTAGGATTTCAATTTATCTAGCAAGACTTGGCACCTGTTCACACTGCCAAAAGTACCAACACATGGTTTAATAACCACAGTATCACTTTGCTTGATTGGCCAGTAAACTCACCTGACCTAAACCCCACAGAGAATCTATGAGCTATTGTCAAGAGGAAGATGAGAAACACCAGAATCAACAATGCAGACGAGCTGAAGGCGCTATCAAAGCAACCTGGGCTTCCATACCACCTCAACAGTGCCACAGGCTGATCGCCTCCATGCCACGCCACACTGATGCAACCATTTATATAAACAATAGTGATCTACAGCTTCACAATGCGAGATGCCAGGAGAAGTTGTTAAATTAGGTAAGATGCCTGTCATCACATTTTTTCCCCACATCAGTTCAGCATAAAATCCAAGCATACTTACTCTTGTAAGCTCATGTTTTGTGAAAGAGTTCAATAATCAGTCATTTGATCATGTAGCCAAGTTGCAGACAGACAAGCCAGAGACAAAGAACTGTAAGTCTGTCAAGTTTAAACTTTTCACACCCACTGTAAACTCTCTTCCTCCTCATTGCGGAACGGACATGCTGTCTGTTTTGTATTGATGGACCGCTAATCCTTCTCTGGGTCTGTTTAAGCTGTAGCTATAAGCTGGGAAGCCCACACCTGCCTGCTGGAATGATGCAGGGCTGCAGAGACATGCCTCTGTGTCGACACCCGGGGAGAATTAATGAATCCAAACAGCACGTCTGACTTACATAAGCCCTCATTAAACACACTATTTCCACCCCGCAGAAAATGGTACTTAGGTATACTACAGTGAGTACAGATACAGTTAAAGTGTTTTGGATTTAACATCAACATCAAATTAAATACTTGCATTTTCTTTCTGTTGCTCAAGGGTCATCATTTCATTTGAATGTGCAATTTTGCAATCATGCCTCCCTTTTTTGTAGGAAATCTTAAAAATTAAAATTAAATGGTATAAATTACAATTTAATTGTAGACTTGATTTAGCTTATTTAGTTTATTGCTGTCAAATAATTTTTACAAAGCTCATTTCTGTTTTGTTCTGATTTGTTTGGCCTAAAAATCAGTTTAGTGGATTTAGGTTGTTTGCTGCCCTCTAGTGTCAAATTTTTTATATCTCATCACAACATGTAATATTTGATATTTGCAGTAGCATAGGATGGGTTAATATTTATAATATTTAATGTCATGTTGTTTAAATTATTTCTTTATGCAGTTTAACTGGTTAGCTAAAAACCAGTTGGTTTTTATAACATCAGGGTTTATGTTATGTATGAAGTCCATGTATGAAATGATGTATGAAATCCAGTAGTCTATATTTTAGATCTTACAGTGTCCTAAAATGATTTTGACATATCTTAAAATTAAGAGGGTTATGAAATTAACCTTACTTATATAAACATTTGCTTGTAAATGTGTTTTCAGGAACAAGTTGTCATGCTGTAAAAACAAAACCAACATGAAACTAATAACCCTGAATATAAATGTGTCACTATGTAGAGTCACTATGCAGTGTAAGGGCTAATGTGGCATTTTCTCTCATCAAAAAATAGTTCAATAAATACATGACATAGGGATCAACAAAGAGGGAAGGATGATGATACTGGACAGCTGTGATCGCTAACAAGACATGACGTGGCAGGGGGTGGAGACAGGACCAAACACATGTACATATAACCCAACAGAGAGCCAATGGCAGGACAAGGGCGGGGTCACAGAGACAGGAGACAGCACAAAAACATGTGGGGAAACACCGCATGGAAAAACCACAGCAGAAAAGACAAGACATAGGCAGCGAGTGGATGAGGCTGGGTCCGCGAGTGACAACATTAATAAAAAAAAATAATAAGTTCACATTGTTTAATGTAATACTAGTGCAAGTAAAGCAGCACATTTATTGCTCAGTTAAAGCCTTTTGAAAATAATACATTTGAAACATGCTGCACTGTGTTCAAGGAAATGCTCAAGTTGCTCAACACGCACGCACACACACACACACACACACACACACACACACACACACAAACATTAATCTGGTATACACACCATTCTGTGTAATCACATTCAGTTGAAAGTGAGTAAGTTAATTTACTAAGACTTCAATTTTCCTTCATATCATTTGTACCAATTTTCATATAATAGTCTTTTTGCCAGTATGGACCTAAATTACTGTTGTTTTTTTTCCTGAGTGTATTGTGGATGTTGTCATTATGTAAAGAACACGCACTAACTCCATGTGACTCCACAAGCACACTAATTAGTAGTGTTTGACTGATTATCGATTAGCATTTTTCAGCATTTTTCTGATTATAATTACGATATCGTATTAAACCCAATAAAAAATTTCCATATCTGACAGAAACCCCATTAAAATGATTTGTTAGTCTGGCTCAGTGTCTCATCAACACTACTGTTTGTTGGTAGAAATGTAGTTAATTCAAATCAAAGTAAATTCAATCAAACTTGCTTGAGTTTTTGCAACTGTATAAAGTTAAAAACATTTTTATGTAATGTTAAACTATGTTAATTTTTTCTAAGCTGTGAGAGTAAATAAACAAGAATATTTGTCCCAAATATCATTTATAGGTCTCCTTGATTACTTAGAAAAATGATTGGACCTGAAAAAAAACGTATTAGTTGAGCTATAGTAATTAGTCCTGTTTAACTGGATTGCAGTACAGAATGTGAAATAAAATGGTTATTAGCTTTAGTAGTATATTTTAAGTGTGGCACTGCTGAGGAATTGTGTAGGTTGTAATGTCAAATCTCTAACCCTAAATATTGTATATTGTGAAATGTATCTTGATATGGCTCTTTGGATTTACGCAACTCCAAATTGCAAGTTTTTTGTGAAATGTTTTCTTCAATATTTCACACTTACTCTTATGTGTGAGTGTAGGAGCTGGATCCGGTCACTCTTCATAACCAGGCCCTCATGAACATGGATACAAAACCTTCAGAGGGATTTGAGAAGCTGGCCTTTCTCCTTCAGCAGAACCCTTTCCCTTCTGTCACTTTTGGCAACCTGCTACTACTCTACTGCAAATATGAGGTGAGACTCTACCTTCTACCTGCAAATACAGCCCAAGGTCCTTTTTTGTGGGACACTGTAAAATATACATAAAATAGAATAAATTGCAATTATGTGTAAACATCAAACCATATATTTAATTGAAAATAGTACACAGAAAAATATTTGACCATTTTGCATTTGATGCCAGCAACTGTTTTCGGAAAAGTAAAAACAGGGGCATGTTAACTATTTTAGTTCTGAAAGTCTTGCTTGATAATGGACTTCAGTTGCTCAATATTTCAGGTTCTCCTTTGACATATTTGTCATTGCAACCTGTGCCAAATGTTTTCAGTGGGTAACAGATGTAGTCTGCAGGCCTGCCAGTTTAGCAGCCAGACTCTTAGTACAGAGCCATGCCATTATATAATACGTGCAGAATCTAGTTTGTCATTGTCTTAATGAAATAAGCAAGGCCTTTCCTGAAAAAGTTGTTGTCAGGATAGCCTGAGAACGTGTCATCCATGATTTTCAAAAAGAAGTTCAAAAACTTTTTCAAATTTCAGGGCACTTTTCCATTTTAAATGAGCTTCGGCCTAACTGGCATATTTTGAAAAAATCATTCTCATGTTCAACATTTATGATTTTTTATTAAATGTAGGGTTTGAGTGTTACTGCATTAATTGATTGTTTTAATCTGCATATTTCAGTGTCACTGTTTTTAACAGACTTAGAAATAGACTTGCAAAAAGTAAAAATAACTTTGTTATTCAGTTTTGTGTCACATTAGTGTATATATACAGGTATATAATTACATGTCAGGAATCAGTAATCACGTGTACTTTAAGGCTACTCTGCTGAATGTTGCATGTAGACAGCACTGGTGTCAAACTGGTGGCTACAGGCTCCTCTTATTTGTTAGCTACATTAGTATCATAGCAGCAGCACACAAACAAAAACTAAAGAAGCAACTTCAGGCACCAAACCTCTCTTAGCTACCTGTGGGATAATGGGAAGGATGTACAGTTTATTTTTAGGTCTAACCATCACTTTAAGAAAAATCTCAGCATGTAGGTAATAACTGTTGTGCCTCATTTATTACTTTCTTAGTGAGTGCATTTTTTGTTGGTTATGCAATGCCCCAAGCTGTGATTTAATATGGGGGGCTAAGCTCTCCCTGCTGTGAAATGAAAGTACGATCTTTGAGCGAGTGCTTTGTTATGAGAGTAAATGTTCTCTTTTTTTTCTCTTGCAGTACTTTGACCTGGCTGCTGATGTGATGGCTGAAAATGCACACCTCACTTACAAGTTTCTTTCATCAGTAAGAGAAGCTGCTTTGATTCCACTCTGATTGTTAAAACTTCAGTAATGATTATGAAAGGTTTCATTAGTTCTGAATTAGCTTGATTGTGATAACACTCTTGGTTATTGTTTACATTCCTTGATTTATTATTATATATAAATAGGCCTGTCATTTTCTTCTTTTTGTGAATTTAAAGCAACTATTAAAGTGTAAGCCTGAAGCAATTGCTTGAGTAGGCTTGAAGCTGTGCTTACTTTGGAGCAATATTGGGATGTACTATCATGAGATGATTTATGGCGCTGTTGTGTGCAGTTACATTGTGCATAGAATCAAGCAACATATTTTGCTGAGAATAAAAATACAAGCCATAAAGACTTGTTTTGTAGGTGTACATGCTAACAATATTAGCATTACCTACCTGGGTAGCTAGGGCTGGATTGATAGTGGATGTCCTATTTGCAAAGCAAACCCACAAATGCCACACATTTATGTGAACAGATTTGTGAAGAACTATCTGAAGAATATTTGATGTCTATTGTAGAAAAAATGTCACAAGTGTGTTCAGCTGTTATATCTGCCAAAGGTGCTACTCTGAGGAGTCCAAAGTTTAGACACATTTTGGTCTATAAACTGATTCCATTCTTATTTATCTCCTTTGCTTTCATTTCAGAGTGCAATGAGACATTAAACTCAATCATTTTAAAAAACTGGAAGACTTTTGACTGGTAGTGTACTTTGTGACTCCCTGTAATGACCACCAAATGCTGTAATGTAATGTTAATTTTACATTACCTGACTTTATTTACATCAAAATAGTTTGTTATTGGTATGATGTCAATATCAATATCAGTTGTTAATTACAATATCGTATTAAACCCAAAATTTCCTTATCGGTCCATCACTATAGATAACAAATTCCTTTTTGCATCCAGTTAAAACCAATGATGCATCCCAATAAATACATTTTCTGCTGTCTTTCATTTACATTTATTTGCCTCAGTATAACTAAAAATCAATTTCTACTTGTTGTGACCTATGTATTATATAAAATGTGTCACATCAAAGTCTGTCAGTATTTTATAAGACTGTCAACATACCTGAGTCAGTAGAGCAGCGAAATTGTCAGCAATGACGTATACAGAGCCAGAGTTCAGTAGCTTATATTTGGGAACAACAGTGATTGAATGTAAGACTTACAAATGTGTTGTTTTTTTCTACTGTGCCAGTACTTGTATGAGTTCTTGGATGCCATGCTAACATCCCAGACATCTCCCGAAGAGGTAACAGTAAGCCTATGAATGTAGTTCTATATTTTAGATGACTGAGATTGAAACATTATTTTGAATGACCATGGCCTTTCTTTAACTTTGTCATTTAGGCCTTTCGGAAGTTGGATGAAATTGCTGGAAGATTAACTGAGCAGTTGCGCAAGGTTACCAAACAGGTTACACTTTGTCCTTTTGCCTTCCATGTGTGACACAGAATACATTTGTATTCCAACAAGAGGAGACAGGACGTAATACACATAAGCTAAATATTTATTACTCATTTAGTACTAACCTATTGAAGCTGTTTAATCTGTTAAATGTTGATCAACTCTAGTAATCTGCAGTCAATGTAGTAGTGTAGTACAATCCTAACTACATATAAAAATAAAAGCAGTAGTCAGTAGAGTCACAATCTAGAAGAATATGCAAGTGATAATTCCTGCTGTGATGTCTCATTATATGAAATTAATGGTGAAGGAGGCAGAGTTTTTTCTGCTAAGTTCATGAATTTAATTAATGGGACACCTTGAAGGCTGTTAACCCAGATATTTCCCAGTTGCCACACATTTAGGCATTTTAGTATATTTATGTGTAAAAAGTAAATATGAGTATCTTAAAATCACAAAATTATCCAGTTTTGTAAATTTGATATATGCTGCTGTTATAGTAGCAACAGATATTTACCATTCAAAACCTATTGTTTTGGTTACCATTCAAGTTTCTAGAGTATTGATATTGATATGAATTATTTCTTAATCGTGGTTTAACAAAGCCAGCAATTGCAGTTGAAAATGCAGAAAATATTTCATCATTAACATTTTTTTTATATTAAAACAATAATTCAGATTATTTTATATAATATTTGATATAATAATTCAACCTATCGATACAAAGTTATATATGATTACATTTAAATACTACAGAATGATGACAGTAATTGTAGACGTCTAAGGGTTCAATTCAGATTAATGAATCTGTTTCAGAAACAATAAAACTTCATTGTATCATTGAAGGTTCAGGAATCTCGGCGTATGCGGGATGTTGAAGGCCTGAAAAAGTCTGTTGAAGACTACGATCAGCTTCTGGAGGAGTAAGTCTAAACTGTGACTGTAGACCAGTTATCTTTTTCATTGAAATAGATATGACCTTCACTGAACACAAGCACAGCTACCACTGTCTGTTTAATTTTTATTTGTTTTTAGGTACATTCCTGTGTTGATGGCACAGGCTAAGATTTACTGGAACCGGGAGAACTATAACATGGTGGAGAAGATTTTCCGTAAGTCAGTGGAGTTCTGCAATGAGCATGACACTTGGAAGCTCAACGTGGCACATGTGCTCTTCATGCAAGAGAACAAATACAAAGAGGCCATTGGGTTCTATGAGCCCATCGTCAAGAAACACTATGACAATGTAAGTGCAATTCGCAAGGTGATTTTAAGAGGTGTGGTATGTAACACTTAAATGTACATTTATGGTATTTAGCAGATGCTCTTATCCAGAGCAGTTCAGTCAAGTTACATTTGCAGGTGTGAGGTAATGTTAGGAGTGTTGCCCAAGCACTCTTATTGGTATAGTGTAACGTGGTTGCCCAGGCTTCAAATTGAGGCCCAGTCTGCAACGTGGGAGGCAGCATTGTTGTCCACTACACTATCCCAAACAATGATCAAAAATAGCAATAATCATTGTGTGCTAACTATTGGTAATACATTTAAAATAAAGTATATTCAGTGGCATTTTTTGTATATTATGAATGAAAGAAATTCAGTTTCAGTAATCCAGCATGATTTAGTTATTTAGTTGATTATTTTTTGTTTTCATAGGGCATTTATCATGCTATTATAATGTTATTACAATACATTACACATTTGTGTCTTATAAATATGTCTTATTGACTTAATCAGTATTGCACTTTTGTATGACTCGTAATTAGGGCTGGATGTTGAAATTCAATACTTCTGTGGTACTGACCAAATTACATTTCATATCAACTTGAAATCCTCATGTAAACCAGTAAACATGCTTGTTACTAAATCTGTAGAGGTGATGGGCTGTCTAAATTACATTCTTATTAACGTCTTATTAAGTTATTAACGTCAGCTCTTCTTGATTTTAACACTAAAGTTCATGCTGTTCAGCATGGTAGGCATTCAGTTGGAATAATAACAACAACAATAATAATAATAATAATAATAATGATAATATATTACACTTATATAGTTCTTTTCACATAGCAAAGACCATGTTACAAATCAGTGTTAAGAAAAACATTAGAGAGTGAAAATAGTTTGAGAAGAGATGGTTGTAATAGAAATGATTACAGTATTACAGTATACTGATATTCAGTATAACAGCACAAACTTGAATCTGATATTACTTGTTTTTATACATATTGTAACAGTTCTTCAAATATTTATTAACAGTAATGTGTGACAGAGGCAGATTATATATATTTTTAAATAAGTGCCAGTGTTGTTATACTGT
>BRDA01007568.1:0-15693 GCA_036984385.1 Crenuchus spilurus | reverse complement strand
AATAGACCATAATACTTTGTGAACAGAAAGTACACACAACACCGTCATCTCATTTTGACTTCAAACCACACCCACATTTTGTTTCAAATTGGCATCGACATATTGGTATCAGTTCTGCAAACCTTTCTGAACACCCAGCCCTAGTCATACTTTGATTTGCAGATAATAAATTACATGATTGCTAATGCTGAATAGATCATTATGATAATGCTAGACAAGCAATAGGTCTTAAAATGAAAAAAAAACAACTATGTTTTGTTTTGTTTTGTTTTGCCTTTGCTAGCTGGAGCAATGTAACATTCAGGAGTGTCCCTGCAAAAGAAAACCTTCGGTAAAATGAGTGGTGGCGTTTTAAGCGTGCTCTCAGAGTCGTATTGCCTGAATGCATGCGACTTTCAGTGTGGTGTCTGAAGCTTGCGATTTGTGTGCTGTTTGCTTGCGCTTTAATCACCTTCCTGAGATGGAATAAGCAGCCATGTTTGTTCTCACAGATCCTCAATGTCAGTGCGATTGTTCTGGCTAACCTGTGTGTGTCCTACATCATGACAAGCCAAAATGAAGAGGTAAGTTTTGGAGCATAAGCACTAGTCTTTGACCATGCAAGCTTCAAATGTGTTTCTCACCAGTTTCTTATGTGCCTAAAGGCAGAAGAGCTGATGAGAAAAATAGAGAAAGAAGAGGAACAGGTGTCCTACAATGATCCAGACAAGAAAGTATTTCATCTGTGCATTGTCAACCTTGTGATTGGGTATGTAATGAATTATGATTGCTCTATACAGTCCCATGAAATGTTTGGGTACACCCTAATATAATTGGACTGTTTGCAGTTGATTTTTCAATAACATAACATAAAATGATTTTGTTGTGCTATGACAAAAGTAGAAAGATAAATGAGCTCCCTGTACAAAAAATAGTCATCTTGTGTGTTTGAAATGGCATTAACTGACTAACCTAGTGTCTGAGATTTTTAATACTGCTGCTAGACCTGTATGACTATATGCTTTAATACACCTGCAAATTCAGCTACTTCCTTCACACATCTGGTGTAGAATTCTATTTAATATTTTAAAACCATTTCATTACTTTTACAGGACCTTATACTGTGCTAAAGGGAACTATGACTTTGGCATTTCTCGTGTGATCAAGAGTCTGGAGCCATACAACAAGAAGGTACTACACTTTTTTCTTATTTCTTTGGAGTTGCATAATCTATGAGGTATTCACATTTTCTCTTACTTATGTTCTTCTATGTGATCACTTGCTGCTAAGCATGTGTTATTTTTATCTCAGTAAAATGAAGCATGCTTTACAATAACCAGCTGAACAAACACTGATCCCTCTGAAACATTCCCAGTGTCCCGCTGAGATAGATACAGTACTGGTGAGCTACTGCATAGTGCTAGCTGTTAGGCATCTTTGCTAGTGAGATTTACAACTTCAGTCTGCATTCACAATAAGAACCCAACTCAAAATTGTAGCGTATCAGCCATTGTTGTTTTTAGAGGTTTACAATCAGACAAATTCCACCTCCTAAAAACGTAAGGTTGTATAACTTTAAACTGTTCAGCAAAGCATTACATTAAGTCTTTTTCACTTCAATGATGCAGCAAATGAGCAAAGAAAATGAATGATGCAGTATTTTATAGTTACAGTATTTTTGGTTAATATTGCCATCTCACAATTACTCAACCTGAATTTGGGTTAAAACATGGCTAACCCATTGAGAACATTGTGTATATTGTAATTACGGTTGATGTGTGATTGGTATGTATGTTATTTTGTGGGACCCCAGAAAGAATAGCTGCTATTTCACTAGCAGCTAAAGTGGATCCAAATAAAACAATACAAATTCAATAATAACCCTCAGTTTGCATCAGCTATGTCTATACATGGTCATATCAGAATATTATTCTTTAGGTTATACATGGTCTGAGATGTCATAGAAGCCATCTGACAGGGTTTGCTGCACATATAAATGTGAGCACACTAGTCAACTGTAGCAGAGTGCAAAAATTATCATCATGGGCCAAGGACTCAGTTTGGCTGATGTCCAAAAGGGCATAATATAGAATATTGGAGAGAAAGGAAGGGTCTATAGCATTTCAGAAAATATTAACTTTGTAGGCCACTGTAGTGAAGGTGTACCAATGAAGGGCTTCTCGTATATGGAGTGCCTTCCAATGGCATGATGTGTCATTAATGCCAGAGGGGAAGAACAACTCCGGCGAGTGGTGCAGAGCAACCAACATGCCACAATGGTCCAGTTATCTTCTATAATGAATGCAGGAGCAATAAGGAAAGTGTCAGGCATCACCATGTCAGATGGCATGTGACTCCCAGGCCACATTCATTCCATACCAAGGGTGGTCATAATATTCTGATATGACCATGTGTAATCACCACCCAGAGACGTGTTTGAGGTATGTTGCAGCCATGGTGAAGACTAAGGAGCTGAAAGAGGAGATAATTTCATTACACCAAAATGGCAATGTGTTTATGAAGTTGTCCAAAACCTAGAACATTCTTAGAGACACCAGTGCAAGCATTGTGTGGAAGTTCAAAATGTAAGGCACAGCAGCCAACAAGCCTGGAAAGACTTACTGAGCGACCTTATAAAGACTGAACAAATGTGTCGATGTCAGCCGTATGATGAACATGCAACAAACAAGGACTTCATGGTTGGATGATGGTCTATCATTCACGTCACTCTTGACCAAGAAACACAAGAAACGTTGACTGGAATATGCCAGAAGTAATTTGGATAGACCTGCGCAGTTCTGGGACACAGTTCTATGAAGAGACAAAATAAAACTGGAACTGTTTGGCCATAGATACTATCTGGCACAAGAAAGGTGAGTCTTATGGCTAAAAGATTACTATCCCCATAGTCAAGGTTGAGACTGCCACAGAAATAGTTTCACAGAAATACCAAACCATTCTGAGTAGGAATGTTATGCCATATTTGGGGAAATTTGATGAAAACCAATCTTTGGGGATAATTGGACTCTCCAGTAAGACTATGATCCTTAGCACTCTTCCAAGTCAAGCAAAGCTTGCTTAAGGAATCAGTCAATCATTCAGGAATCAATATTTTGGAGTGCCCTTCACAGTCTCTGATTTTATATCCCACAGAAAATGGGATTTAAAGAAAGCAGATTCAACACAGACGCCATCAGACCTCAATGAGCTGGAAGCTTTTGCACAAGAAGAGCAGGGCAAAGATTCAGTGAGAGAGATGTCAACAGCTTGTTAGAAAAATGTCAAATTTGCTTATTAGAGGTTATGAAGGCAAAAGTACCACCAAGTACTGAGGTTTGGGGGTTGAATAATAGTGCACATAAACATGTCAGTCAATCAATTATCATTCAAAATGTATTTATATAGCACTTTTTACAACTGACATTGTCACAAAGCAGCTTTACATAATTAGCATCAGAAAATTTTAATCAAAACCCAAAACCCAATGCGAGCAAGCCAAAGGTGACAGTGGCAAGGGAAAACTCACTTGAGGCTGGAGGAGTCAATTTCTACATTAGTGTAATTGATGGTGGTGAGTAAGGGTTTGAGGTTGTCAAGAGAACTACATGTTTTTCTTTAAACTTTGTTGTATGTAATTAAATAAATTTCTGTTTATGTTCCACACAAACTGTATTAAGAATTTAAGTAATCTCTAAAAGTCTTGCTTACATTGTTTGATATATTGTTTGACATTGTATGATATAAATTTTTCTTTAAAAATCACTAAAAACAGTAATAGCCACCTTCTAGAAATTTGTCTATAATACATTTCCATGTTTTAGAGGTAAGGGAACAATTAGAATTTTTACATAAATATTGCCATGGCGATGTGAGTTTATTACTGAAATCAGATGATTATGGAATAAGTATGTGTAGGTTAGAAATGTATGTACATGAAATGACTTCTGTGTATGTAGTGAAACCTGAGAAGAACTTTTCATTTGCAGATTTGTTCAGTCCCAGTTTTCCAGTATGAGGATGGTGAACTCATAATGTTGGCATACAGAGTTAAGATAGGAGTAAAATATATTAAAGCACAATGTGGTGTGATTTCAGCTTGGTACAGACACCTGGTTTTATATCAAGAGATGCTTCCTGTCCCTGCTGGAGAACATGGCCAAACACATGATCATGTTGAGGGATACAGTAGTTCAAGACTGTATCCAGTTCCTGGAACATTGTGAACGTAAGTATCTCCAATATTTGATGAAACCAGGCAAGTTTTATTTATGATTATAACCTTGCTGATGAAACTGGTAAGAGTTAGGGGAACAATGATGATTTTTTTTTTTTTTAAAACTCAACCTTATCAGAAACTTAATTCTATTAATCTATCTTAATTCTACACATGGTACTGCTACAGAATTATTTAAGCTTACCCTGAGAGGGCAGACAAATCAGAATTGAATCTCAAGTCATATCTTTTGAGACAACTGTCCACACTGTTATTTGATTTTCGTGTCCAGACATCATCAGCCTGTCTGCATAGATTACTGTGGCAATGTCCGTGACTGTGACTACATAAGAATCTTCTTCAGATGTTTTCTGACTATAAAGTGACACATTGCATGGATCATGGGTAGATTAAATAACTTGTTCAAGTTACTTTAGCTGTTTGATAAAATAAAAAATATAACCATTAAATGTTCACCTTGTGTCCTTAGCATTAACCACTTTTTGTCCATATAATAGACAACTTTAAAAAGGATAGGACAAAATGTTTAACTAAATTACAGTAATGCACTAAAAAGATTACCCTATCCTTCAAACCAGTTTTAAAAAGTCTCTGTACATCCTTTAAATGCAGCATGCCTGTAAAATTTTACATTATTTTTTACAACATATTACCGGTTGAGTTTGTTTGTTGAGACTGTGTCATTCAGTTGGGGATTAAGTGTGCTGTTTTCAAGGCTAAGGCGCTAATTAAATTTCAAGCCTGCTCTTCTCAGAGGGGCTAATTACTTTTTTCTCTTTCTCCCTTAAGTGTATGGGAAGGATGTGCCTGCTGTCATAGAGCAGCCCCTGGAGGAGGAGCGCATACACATTGGCAAAAACACCGTCACGTATGAGGCCCGCATGATAAAGGCCCTTTTCTATGAAGTCACCGGATGGAATGAGTAGCATTATTAGCCTTGTTTTTAAAATGTTTATAAATTGTAATAAAATACTGCACCATACATCTGTAGCATATGGTTGATTACCATGGTTGACAATTTCCCTAAATACAGGAAAATGCATCAGAATTATTGTCTGTATGCTGTTATCGATTATCCAAGACATCTGGAAACCAAAGTGTGCTGGGGGTACAAAGCTAGCATTGCTAGTCAATGCTAAAACTCTGTTACCTAAATTTAAACCAGTTGTTTCTGCAGCAGATTACCAAAACATCTCAAACTGTATACAGATCTTATTAAAGGTCTCTAAGACTAGTAAGTGTGGTTTAGGATGCACTATTCTAGATCAGTAGTTCCTGTTCAGAATAATTGTCGAATCACATGAGCTACGAGTTGTTACTTTTAAAAATTCTCCATTATACTGTAGTAAAACCACTGTAACTATGAGACATTAATTAAGATCTAAGTGTGGGTTAAAAGAAGGTTAGGAAATCTGTTTTTACATAAACAACTGGGCTACTTAGGTAACTATTGAGTTTAGCAACATTAGCCTTCCATCTCCAATTCACATGTTGTGACTGGTCTGCAAAAGCTGTGGTAAGTGGAAAATTGTGAACACAATTCCTTTAAAACTGAAAAGCATTAACAATAATTCAGTGAAAAATGAATTCACTAAATTATGCCAGGTCTAGTCTAGCAGCTTAAATCCTGGATTTTGGTATTGTTCAGGAGGACAAACTGTTAAAACTTTAACATGAAAACCTATCTTTAAACTGAGCACCAACCATATGTTTTAAACCTTTATTTCTGATATTTTTCAGTGATTGTATGTATAATATGTCTGCTCATAATCATTATATGACCATTATCATTATATGTTGTTCTATGACCAAAACATCACTCTTGGATACTGTAATGCTATTTAAAAATGTTCAGATTGTTTATTTTTTTCTACAGAATAAAAAATGCATGCAAGTTAATGAATGTAATGGGTTGTTATTGTTTTATGCAGAGGTCCATAGACTTTTAGATGATTGGTCTTTTTGTAATGTCTTGCTCAGACAGGTAGAAGTTAAGATAACCTCCCAGTGCACTCACTGCTACCCCAGTCATGTGACTTGAACATCCATCTGCAAAAAGAAAATTGCCAACAAATATTGTATGTAAACAGAGTCATTAAGGGAAAGGTAAATATAAAAAAAATATTATCAAATTATAAATACACATAATCCACTTAACTTAAATACAATAATGACCAGTGGAGACTGGCCAATAGAGTGCGCTAGGGCTCCGCCCTCCATGGTGGAAATTGTATTTTATTATCATTTTTAAAATAAACATAATCATAACTGCATATTTTAGGTATGTATGTACTAAACATGCACAATAACATGTAACATATAAATATATTGGAGATTAGCTTCCTGGTTCATTGTCTTTCTCTTCTGAGGTGACAGAAATATCACCTGGTCAGAGAAGCAGCAGCAAATCACTGACCTGCTGACAAAAGATACTTACATAGCAACAGAGATTTAGCCAATCAACATCCTTGAATCTGCTGCCTCGAATCTTCATTTATCACCACAAACAGAGTCAATCAGTAGTTTTAGGAACATTTGACATTATTGACATGTAATACATGTCTCTAAAATTTTTGAATATTTAGTCTTAATAGTGTTTTTGCTCATTTTGTTTGTAACTGAACCAGACTATACGTTTTACATATTTTTAAACAATCTTTACATATTTGCATGCAACTATTGGTTTGCTGATTATTTAATGGCAATTAAATAGTCACTGACTTTTCACAAAGCTTTGCTATCCTGCAGTTTGTGTTAAATAATATTGGGATGGTTACGAAACTGTTTGAATATTGCTTTTTCACCAGCCATCACTGATAATGGCTTATAATGTTACTCAATATAAATTCCAACCCACATTTTAATCTGACAATGATTCACCAGTAAAGGTTTTAATAAGGTTGTGTCTGGAGGAACTATTTATAATATAAAAGAATATTGTATAATGTATAAACAAAAAAAAAAAAATACACCAAGCTTAAAAATAATGCTGTTCAAAAATTAGTGCATACTTAATAAAATCAGAAAGGTTTATAACTGACAGTCACCTTTTAAAGTCTTTTCTCTTCTTTTCACTCGCTTGTGAGGTGTATCCAAAAATTCCTCAAACATTTGTGAGTAGTCCTCTGAGAGAAAACACAGAAACATGATACTGATGTCCAGGAATGTCATGTGGGCGAGGCTGTTGTGCAGTGTTGCTTTTGAAGACAGATACATAATGTAGAAAACATATGAGCCAGGTATCGGCTCATGTACTTACCGTCCTTTCCAAAACAGCCCAGTTCTATGTCTTGCCATGCCAGAATGTGCTTTAACCAGTCTGCTTTATAAAAGTCAGAGAAGCCAGCTAGACCACAGAGAAGAACTGTAAAAAGAAAAGGTCATGTCAGATTTTTCTTCATTAATATGTCTATGCTTTCACCAACTGCCAATAACATTTTTCGGCACTCATTATCCATTTTATCAGCTCCACTTACTATACAGGCCAAATGGTCCTTCATCTGTGCTCAAAGGGTGCTGTTCGCTGGATATTGGTTGGTGAACTATTCTCAGTCTAGCATTGATACTGTGGTGTTAAAATCTCCATCAGCTCTGATGTATGTGCTCCACTCAAACCAGCACAACACACATTAACACACCACCACCACATCAGTGTCACTGCAGTGCTGAGAATGACCCAGCTCACAGAGATACAGATGGACTACAGTCTGTAATTGTAGAACTGCAAAGTGCACCTGTATGCTCAGTGGAACTGATAACATGAACAAGTGTGGATACAAGGTTGTCATTTTAATTTTATGGCTCATTGGTGTATACCCATTACAGAACCATTTATATCCTTTTCATTGTCTCTGTTTTATATATATATATATATATATATATATATATATATATATATATATATATATATATATATATATATATATAATATTGCAGTTCAGTACTTTTATAGTACTGACATCAACATTAACAAGCATCAAAAATCAATACCAACTGTTAGCACCTAAAGTTTCATCAGCAGCAGTAAGCCAATAAGCATGCTTGTTCCAAAGTCAAGGCTGCTTATTGGCTGTTTTTTTTAGTATTATATTTTGTATGCATGTATGTATCATTACCACACAAAAAAAATTGCTTTTTTTTTTTTTTTTTTTAAATTAGCCACACCCACTCCCAGTTTGCAATTTAAAAGAAGGTATCATAAAGTCATGAAGTATCTCTCAGAAATTATATATTGTTATTGTTATTGCTATTTTTTGAGCTATAGGTCAGAGTTTCTTACCACAATAACAATAATAATATACAGTCTTCTAAGTGAAAATACGTAACACAAGATCAACACTATTTTCTGCTCACAAATTCTATTTATTTTCTGAATTTTACATGTTCAAAAAAAGAGATACTGTTCATGTGCCATAACTTTAGCACAGGCCATATTTAATGTTTTTGCAGAAAATGTAGAGTAATTGTACAATTACATGCTTGTTCTCTGTAAAAGAAGGGTTGTCTTCACTTAGGGAAAAAACCTTTTTAACTAGTTTAACTAGGAGCACACTAACTTAAGCATGAAACCACATGTTCTTTATACACTTCATATAATAGCCCATGACAAAATAAACCCTCTATACTGACTGTTCTCTATGAAGATATCTTGTATCTGTCCAGTGAAGCCATTGCTGATTATCTCCAGATTACTCTTCATCATGTTGGAGCAGAATATCCTCTGATAATGTTCCACAGTAATGTTGATTCGAGACAGCCTCATATCACCTTTAAGCATCCTGGAGCATCCTTTCTGAGAAAACAAAAACATCAGGCTGGCAAAGTGACAAACTCTTAAAACATTCAAATGAAATGTCTGACGTAGCAGTGAGGACTACTGTTGTGGCTGATTAGCCATGACATGCTTGGAGTCCATGTTTTGTGAAGCTAACATGCTAAAAACATTTAAAACTCAATGGTCACCTAAATTAACGGAAAAGCACATCACCAAAACATCTCTCAGACTGCATACAGATCTTGATTAAAAGGATCTAAAGGGTCTTGATATGGTTTAAGATGCAGTATTGAAGGTCTAGATTCTAGGGACACTTCTTGAGATTTTGTCCAAGATGGCAGATGCAGCATTCAGCTGCATGTGTTTTTGTTATTTATAAAGCTCACAGTAAACCATACTGTGTTCTAAACCAGGGGTTCTCAACTGGTCTCAGCCCAGGACCCACATTTTCTCATGGTCATTAAGTCATGACCCACTTTTTTAGAATACAAACCAAACAAATTTATTTTTGAAAAATAGCCTTTAACAAAAACACATTTAAACATACATATGCATGTAAAGAGAAGTAAAAAAAATTCAGGACACGACTTGATTTGAGGGGGTGCTGGGACATAAATTAATATTATAAATAAATAGTAATACATTACTTACAAATTATGATATGATTATAATTTACTAATAACTTAAGTGTTATTAATAATCAAATAATTACATTTATTTTTATAATGAATAAAATATTAATACATTTTACTACATATTATTATTAAAAATTTATAAACTGTTAAAAGCATATAGAATAAAATTATCACCCAAATTCTTTGCCTCCGAACATCATCACAAATTTAAACAGAAGAGTAACCAGCGGTGTTGCCAGATCTCGTGATAGAAAGCATCCAGCTCTATGAAAACAAGCCCAAATTAAGCCAAACTGGCAACCCACCACATTCTGTAAAACAGAGGCCGCTTTTAAACAGTATAAAGGTAAACATTTATTATGACACCATATATAAACAACACAAAAATTATGTTAAACACTTTTAATATAAACATTGACAGGCTACGTAGGTGGCTATTTTTAGCTAATTTCTTTGTCTTGTGTCATTGTGTTTTGGGGCACGGAAACTCATGTTTGTTAGCCTCAGAGAAAAAGGGTGCCGTTTTTTTTTGTGCTCTCAGTATTAGCATGCTGAATTAAATCACCATGGTGAGCACATATTTCACATTTGCAAAATCTACAGAATGCTTTTGATACATCATCTCCCATTTGAGGTCGGAGCCATTGTTTCACTGCGCTCTCTTTTTCCCACTCTTTATTATATATTTTTAGATATTTTCCCCACTTACTCGAGCTCACTGGGCTTGGCAACACTGGTAACCAGCAAACAAATGGTGGTTACCATGGCAACAATAATGCAGCGTGCATCTGATGCCTGCCTCTCTGGATCTTTTTTTTTTTTCAATTTAAAAGATGAGGACAAAATCAGATAAGCATTAATTATTTTTTCAATTGTTTTAAAATGTATTAATTTTTTTACAATCTATCCGCAACCTAGCCAGAACGTGTCCACGACCCACTTTTGGGTCGAGACCCACCAGTTGAATCTGGTTGAACCAGAATGGCTGTTCTAAACCATACTGACTAGTCTGTGAGACTTGCATTAACATCTGGATGTGATTTGAGATTTTTGCATTTTTACAGGAACACCTGGGCTGTTTATGAGTTCTAACACTGATGACTTCATTCTTACAGCTCCACTTCTAAACCAAATAAGCAAAATGTCAACTCTGGACATGTTTTGGTTGATTTTATTTAGAGAAAGTGGAAAATTGTCTAAATGTGATTGAGTGAACCCTTCCTTTAAGAGTCTGAGGTTCCTCTGATTGTATATCTTTATGATTATCTTATATTGTATATAGTAGACTATATTATCTAGTATATTATGTGCTGTATGTCTTGTTTAGTATTGTGTTCTTGGATCCTTTTGCAATCAAAAATTAATCGTATTCAGACACTAGCAGGCAGAAAAGTGAAACTAAAGTGTTACCATGGTCCCGATCATGAAGAAGAGCAGCTGATGAGAAAGTGAGTAATGTGGACATCCGAAACGTGTCATCGTATCCCTGCATGACTTTGTTACGATGCATGGTGTCCCATTGTCCTTCCTTCAAATTTTAAAGGACATTTGTGATCGAGTCATAATTGAAGCATGTTTTTGAATGTGGCCAGAGTTTCTATACATCTTACCAGGTTCCTAGCAGTAACGTCATGCATTTGTCTCCCAGCTGCTCATCATAACACTCTGTAGTTTTGAGTGACGAGTACACAAGTGAGGGGTCAGTGGAACTCCATTCATGAGGCAAAGCCCAAAAAGATGTGTCCAGGATAGGCTCGAACTCTGCCAGAGGTGTACAAGTATGTCATTATGTATGTAAGCACTGTTTCTGTGTTTGTATACTTTTGAAGACTTCATTACAAGTGAGACTTATTAGAAGACTAGAAGAGCTTCTTGCATCTACCAGTGGTTCCAGATTTGATCACTCCTAACCCTAGCCTCCTAATAGCTCAGCCAATTCACTGTCACTGAGGTGGAACCCTGTAGTTTGTCATCAGTGTCTTTAGTCAGAACATAACTGTTTAGTAATGAATGTATTTGAAGATGCTTTGGCTCTGAAAAGACTCAGATCTGCTCTGTTCTCCTGGAAAAGTGAATGAATTATTTCCTAAAGAATTATGATTAATCCAGTCATTAAGATCAGAAAGTAAATGGTACAAATGAACCATCATTGCACAACTTAAGAAAAAAGTTTCAAGGGTTCTTTAGCAGAGGCAATCGATACATAGAACCATTTGAACATGGCTGTGAAGCTTTAGTGTTTTTCAGCTTCTGCAAAAGCAAACCAGGTGTGAAGTTGAAAAATATTCAAATGACACCAAATAGAAAGTGAAATCAAAGCTGCACACCCATCCTCAATGACCTCCCCCTCAATTCAGCTAAAATCATTGTTTTTTATATAAACATGTAATTGTTGAAAGGAAAAGGTTCACCCAGAACTTTCCACTTTCCTGATTGGCCAAGACAAGTCTAAATGTAGCTTCTTTAGTTTAGAACCAGAAATGTGATATAATCATATTACTTTCTATGGAACATAGTCATACTGTGTCCTAAACCACACTGATTAGTATTAATTAAGATCTGGCTGTGGGTCGAGTGGGTGATGTGTTTTTGCAGAAGCAAAAGAAGCTTGTCAACTCCAGTTCTAAACTAAAAAAAACATCATTTGGACCTCAAACGTCTTGACAACATCTGAGGAAATCAGAAAAGTGAGTAAATATGACATTCTTAGGTGAACAATACCTTTAAATCTTAATATAATTCATATTTGTTCCACAACATTCTGCATGTAAACATATACTGTATGTAGAAAAATTAGTTTAACCAGTGATACAAAAGACTGTACTGCTATGACTGATGCCTTGAATGCCCTCAAGTACTTTATTTGACCCAAAATTGATGCTATAGTAAATATTAACCAGCTGTATTATAAAATCAGTGCAGACTGAGTCAAAGAATGTGTACATATTCTACCTCTGGTCAACCCACTAGTTTGATGTGTAACATGTTTATGCTGAGATTTACCTTTGTAATACTTAGGGTCAGTCTCCTGCAGTGAGCTGATAGCGTGAGGCAAGCTTCTGTCCAGCTTTTTGACCAGAGACATTGCAGTGGAACGCTGAGAGAGGCTGACAAAATCGGAGTGAGGCCAAGATCTTGTGGCTTCCTGTAACTGTGCTGGTTTATGGGAATAAAAGCAGAAAGTGTAGTGTCTTAAATAAACAGATCACTGTACAGTCAGACTATCAGATGGTCACACAAGTTGTAAAAGTAGATAAAGAGAAACAAATCAAACTAATGAGACAATTTGTAACCAAAATGTTAAGACTTTGAAATTGAGGTTGTTGTCTTGCTGTATGACCCACATTCTCTTGAGGTTCAGCCCACAGACAGATGTCCTGATATTTTTCTTTATTAATTAGCTGGTATAACTCAGAATTTATTGTTCCATCAATGAAGGCAAGCCATCATTGATCTCATCTGATTTTTATTTTGGTCTCATCTGTCCACAAAACATTCTTCCAATAGTCTTCTGGCTTCTCCACATGATTTTTAGCAAACTGCAGACAAGCAGCAATGTACTTTTTGGAGAGCAGTGACTTTCTCCTTACAACCCTGCCATGCACACCATTGTTGTTCAGTGTTTTCCTGATGGTGGACTCATAAACATTAACATTAGCCAATGTGAGAGAGGCCTTCAGTGGCTTAGAAGTTACCCTGGCGTTCTTTGTGACCTCGCTGACTATTACACGCCTTGCTCTTGGCGTGATCTTTGTTGGTCGACCACTCCTGAGGAAGTAACAGTGGTCCTGAATTTCTTCCATTTGTACACAATCTGTCTGACTGTGGATTGGTGGAGTCCAAACTCTTTAGAGATGGTTTTGTAACCTTTTCCAGCCTGATGAGCATCAGTAACTCTTTTCTGAGATCCTCAGAAATCTCCTTTGTTCGTGCCATGATACACTTCCACAAATGTGTGACAAAAACAACAACAACAACAAAAAAACAATTTCTATGAGTTGTATTCATCTAGCAAAACTAATGCTGACAATCCCCTTGACTGTCCTTCATGATGGAGTAGTTGTAATGTCCAGATGGCACCTCTACTAGGTCTAAAATGGTGATACAAAAGAAAGATATATACAGTATATATTGGCTGTCTGTGGGGTAGGAGACTAACCATGACCCTGATAAGGATTAAGCGGTTGGGATAATGGATGATAGATGGATGGCTGTCTGTGGTGAGATTTTATTCATTTGAATAAGTTTACAAAGACGTGGAAGACCAAGAATAACCTGGATGGATAACATCACGACATGGACTGGATTATCAGGTGCTAGCCTGCTACAAGCAACCAGAGACAGATGGCATTGGAGAGAAGTGACTCGTCTGTGCAGCCAACCATCACGAAGTGATGACGGTGTGTGACATGACATGACATAGTTTACAGTAACACATACCATGTAGTAAAGTATGCTAACTAGTCTGTGAGACCTTAACTAAGACCTGGAGTTGAAGTGATTTTCAAGACATTTTGGTAATTGTATTTTTACAGAAATTACTGGCTGTTTAGGTGACTATTGAGTATTAGTGTTTGTTAATAACATTATCCTCAGAACACCAGTTCTAAATTTGGACTCCAAACATCTTCTGGCTGATTGATCATATTTGAGGTAAGTGGGGGAAATATAATGTGATTTCTGGGTGAATCATTGCTTTAAAAGGAAGTTACACCTATGATGACCTCTTGTACCAAAAGAATAGTTTTCTAGAGAGATATCTAGATTGCTCTTTGTAATGTTAAATCATTCTGTTACAGCACTAGGATGTGTGCATAAACAGACCTTTAATATGTAGCTTTCAGCAAAAAAGTAGAATTATTCCTTTAAAAGTGACCAAAGTAAGGAGTTTTATTCTCAGAAAGTAATCAGTAAGTTACAAATTAAAGACATACATTTGTGTTGCATGTCAAAGTCATGTACAGTAAAACTGACCTTGCAGAATGACATAACCAGCAACGCCATCCAAGTTAATGTCCCCCCTTTGTTTTTCGAAAAAGGCCACTCCTTTGGATAAACTGTCAAGCAGATCATCAATCAGCTCTTGGTGTGAATAGTGGATTGCTGATGAAAAAACAAGGAACAGCAAGAAATTGTGACACATCTTTTTCTTTTTTACAAAAAAATAGTTTACAAGAAAATAAATAAATGGCAGAGCAGTGAATCCAGAATGTAGTTCCTAAAACAACTTTTCCTTCGATTACTGATAAAAGAGGGAGCTCAGAAGTGTGCAAAAGCAGTGCAAAATCATGTGGTTGAAGTGTTAACAGATTTTGTTATGGTCCAGATGTAGAGGAGGGAAGGAGGGAGTGTAGTTTTCAGTGCTGAGTGTGTTTCATTCCAAACTGATCAACCTTACACCCTACCTCCCTACTCCCTACCAGACTCACTTCTCTACACTGACAAAATACAGTTTTCTTGGTGGAGCCACCATTCATGTAGCTTTAGTTAATTGTTAGCATTTCGGTAGCTATTACAACCCCAAATCACAAAACGTTGGGACAATGTGGAAAATAAAAAAACAGTGTTTCTTAGATATATTTTGAATTTTATTTCATTGCAGACAGTATGAACCCAACAAATTTTATTTTTGTCTGGTCAACTTCATTTTGTGTGTTAATATACATCCATTCCTGCATTTCAGGTTTGCAACACATTCCTAAAAAGTTGGGATGGGGCAAGTTCGGCCTAGTAATAAGATTTTAAAAAATGAAATAATTAAGTGATTTCAATTAAGTGATTATAATCATGATTTGATACAAAAGCAACATCAATGAAAGGCTGAGTCTGGACAAAGATGGACAGATGATCTTCTGTTTGTTAACAAATGCTTGAGAAAATGATTGAAACGTTTAAAAACTTAACGTAACGTAAAACAGTGCTTTAAACAAGGTGGATGCCAGCGTCCACAGAGTTCAATGGTAAAGCAAAGCGTGAAGCGAAACGAGATGAGTCATTGGATGAATCCTGGCCTTTGTCCCGCCCATCGGACGCTCAGCATCTCTGGGGGTCTATGGGGCAGTGGGCTGGCC
>BRDA01007566.1:16569-36061 GCA_036984385.1 Crenuchus spilurus | reverse complement strand
ACATCACAGACTCACTCTCTAGCATTTTGTAACAACTTCTAAGTCAATTCCAAACTCCACGTCATTCCTGTCCATAAAACATTGTCCACCCAAACAGGATTTGATAATCTGATCAAATGTGGATTTATGGTGCTTACAAGTGTATTTTATCTACTGAGACTCAATGTTATTTAGGTAAAACAGCATCAGGTAATCAGGTTTAGGACTTATTTATCACCTAAACACTTCGTTTTAGAGTCTTTTCTGTTTCCTCTTTAATGAACATAACTGCAGAAACTGAACAAAAACTGAACTGTGTCAGATTTAACAACACGTCTCTCAGCACACTCTTCACTTTCTAGACCAGCGCCCCCACATGGCCGATGCCACAGTACATTGTAGTCTTTATTTACCAGTGTACTGACATAACCCTACACCGTGTCTTTGAATGTGTGTGAGTTTGTGTACATGTGGTTGTGTGTAGCTGTGTGTACGTGATCAGAGTAACAGTATACATACACTGAGACAGATTACTGAGCTATTGTTCCTCCTCTCCTGCACTAGCTGGCTAACAGCTGACACATGTTTAACCACTTCCCTCCCTCTTTCTGCAGGCAAAGAAAATGCTGAGAAACTTCAGACAGGACAGCTCACAGTCAAGCAGTGCAAATCCATTCCAGTACAAGATAAGCAGCCGGTTCCAGATGAATTCCAACATGACAAAAACCATCTTCTGTGTGCACACCACCCCAAAGGAGTGACAGACTGTGAGGTATCCCCACCCCGTCCACTTCAGCATCTGTTTAGGTAACGACATGTGTAATAATGCTAACACAGCATCCTCTTCTCTCTCTCAGCTCTTCCCTGGAACCAGTCTGATGCAGGGGGACTTGGTGCGCGGAGTGCTCGTGAACTACGACTTGCTTTGTGAGCAACATGTGGAGTTCATGGACGCGTGTAAATACATAGACTGGATCAACGCTGAAGCTAAATAGTGAGAGAGCTGTGCGAGCTGTACTCATAATAAAGATATGTCAGATATCCCTCAGAGCACAAACACTGACTGTCTTGTCTGTTTATTCTCAGAGTATTAGTTCAGTCAAAGCTTTTAAAGACTGAAGTATAATTACACGTATGACTGTACGCTGCTCCAGACCAGCTGGGTTAGAACATGTTAGTCGGGAGAAAGTCATTCATTGTATGGCAAGCCATTTTAGCTTAAAATGACACCAGCGATACAAGTCCTAATTCAGTTTTTACTAGTAAGAACTCTAATTGTTACTAGTAAAAATGAAATTCTGACTAGTAAAAATGAGAATTATAGATATCTATAATTCAGTTCTGACTATTAAAAAGTCTGTTTTTACTAGTAAAAAAGATATTTTTACCAGTAAAAATTGAATTAGAGAGCTCTCTAATGTAATTAGAGATATAAAAAATTACATTCTTACTAGTAAAAATGAACATGACAGAGATCCGTTATGAAACTGTTACTCGTTCAAAAATAATTATTACTAGTAAAAATGTGTTGTGACTAGTAATAAAAGCAGTTTGAGAGCTCTACAAATCAATTCTTACCAGTCAAAACTTATATTCAACACATGCTAATTCACACCTACAGCACACCTCTCCAGCCCTTCTGGCGAGTTCTTTAGACTGCATTTCAATATAAGAGTCCTTCATAGTTTGTCTAAAATTATTTAATAATATATAAAATAATATACTGGCTCCGTTTTTTTTTCTTTTGAGGGTGGGTGTTTTTTGTTTGCTTTAAATAATTTTGATTCTGTTGTTAAGCAGGGTGAATTGCTGCATCACTGCTAGTTAGTTAACTTATTTTAGACTTTTAGTTTACCTCTTGTTTAATGGAGGCGTTAGCAGTTATATGCACAATAAGACACAAAGTTCTAAAAATAAAAGGATTTTCTGTGAGATTGCTGTACTACCTATGATAAGAGAGTGGTTGATTCTTTAATCAGTAATGTCCAGCGAATTTCAGAAAGCACCACACACACATACAGAGACCTTCTTGAAAGCCTTATAGAGCTACGGAGGGTTATCACGGCCGGTGGGAATCACCAGGATGCAGCTCAATTCGAAAATGTAAGCTAGCACTAGCTGTCTTATGAGCTGGGCCCTGTACAGCATGCGAAGCTTGAGTATTGTGGTAAAGATATGTGGATATATCTACAATTATATTTTTACTAGTACAAATGGCATTGCAGAGATCAAGAATGTAATTCTTACTAGTAAGAATTCTAATTTTAGATATGAATAATGTAATTTTTACTAGTCAAAAACAGAATTGTAGATATCTAAAATTACATTTTAGAGCTCTGAAACCTTACATATCTCTAATTCATATTTTTACTAGTAAAAACTTAATTGGAGAGCTCTTGAATTCACATTTTTACTAGTCAGAATTCAATTATGGATATGTGGACCTGTACTTGTTACTAGTAGTAAATGCATTGTAGATATCTGAAATTACATTTGTACTAGTAAACATATAATTGCAGATATCTCTAATTGGAGTTTTTACTAGTGATAATTGTATTACGGATATGAGAGGGTGAAATTCAATGTAAGTCAATGGAGAATTATGACTAGTCAGAATTACATTACAGATATGTCTACCTGGCAATGTGACTAGTCAGAATTGAATTATGGACATGTAAGTCTCTATTCTTACTAGTAAAAATGTCAGCATTGATATCTGAAATGGGAGTTCTTACTAGTAAAAACTACATTAGAGAGATCTTGAATTAGAGTTCTTACTAGTAAAAACTGAATTAGGACTTGTATAGCTGGTGTCATTTTAGGCTAAAACGGCTTGCCATAATTTTCGGCTAAAACGGCTTGCCATACTGGACATTACTGATTAAAGAATCAACCACTCTTATCATAGGTAGTACAGCAATCTCACAGAAAATCGTTTTATTCTCAGAACTTTGTGTCTTATTGTGCATATAACTGCTAACGCCTCCATTAAACAAGAGGTAAACTAAAAGTCTAAAATAAGTTAA
The DNA here is from genome assembly GCA_036984385.1 of Crenuchus spilurus. Classification (NCBI taxonomy): domain Eukaryota; kingdom Metazoa; phylum Chordata; class Actinopteri; order Characiformes; family Crenuchidae; genus Crenuchus; species Crenuchus spilurus. Next base: position 33,056 of record BRDA01007566.1, on the reverse strand, counting down.
TTAACTAGCAGTGATGCAGCAATTCACCCTGCTTAACAACAGAGACAAAATTATTTAAAGCAAACAAAAAAGTAATACCCACCCTCAAAAGAAAAACAACGGAGCCAGTATATTATTTTATATATTATTAAATAATTTTAGACAAACTATGAAGGACTCTTATATTGAAATGTAGTCTAAAGAACGTGCCAGAAAGGCTGGAGAGGTGTGCTGTAGGTGTGAATTAGCATGTGTTGAATAAGTTTTGACTGGTAAGAATTGATTTGTAGAGCTCTCAAACTGCATTTATTACTAGTCACAACACATTTTTACTAGTAATAATTATTTTTGAACGAGTAATGGTTTCATAACGGATCTCTGTCATGTTCATTTTTACTAGTAAGAATGTAATTTTTATATCTCTAATTACATTAGAGAGCTCTCTAATTCAATTTTTACTAGTAAAAATATCTTTTTTACTAGTAAAAACTGAATTTTTAATAGTGAGAACTGAATTATAGATATCTATCATTCTCATTTTTACTAGTCAGAATTTCATTTTTACTAGTAACAATTAGAGTTCTTACTAGTAAAAACTGAATTAGGACTTGTATTGCCATATGATTGTGTGTTTGCACACAGAGGAATTGCACACAGTAACTCATCCACAGCGCCCGGGGAGCAATTGGGGGTTAAGTGCCTTGCTCAAGGGCACTTCAGTCATGTCCTGACAGGGGATCAAACCCCTGACTTTCTGGTTACAAGACCACCAGGCCAAGGCTTCCCCAGTTCTATATTACAGCAGCGCAAGTCCAGTAAAAGCTACGTTCTTAAAAAGATGGTTCTTCAGAGGTTCTTAAGTAAACAAAATAGTTGAACCATGAAAACTCAGCAAAGCACAATTAAATGATTCTTCAGACGGATGAAAAATGTGTTGTAGATGGTTCTGTGTAGCACCAAAAAGGTTCCTCTATTATTACATTATTCACATTGTAACAATAGCAGAAATAGTAGAACATATTCTATATAGAACCATCTATCCACTGTCTTCTGCTTAATCCTGGTCAGAGTCACAGTGAGTCCCCCTACACCATCACTGTGCACAGGCTCAGGGCATTATACTATCTTAGCTAAACCCAGGTATACATAACCATGTGAAAGTAATAGAACAAGTTTAGTCTTTTTCTTTCTCTCAGTTGAATTCAAATATTGTTTGGCTGTAAGATTTTTTTTTTACATAAATGCTTACTGGAATACTTGCCAAAAACATTAATAACAACATCTCTTATTTGGTTTGATTCAACTTTAATCCTGAAGCATGAGAAAAATTTTATGTTATAACATTTAATCTTTTGCCAACTTAAAAATCTTAAAAAATGTGTTATATGTTAATGGTGGTCTTTTAAACCAACATTGGTGTTTTTCTGTATATTATTTTTAAGAAATTCGTTAATTAAATTAGAATAATTTAAATAAACAATAAAATTAGATTACGTTAACAGTCTAACATAAAAGTATGTGTGACGCACTTCCGGGAGAAAGCGCCCCTCCCGGTCTGTGGAACATGGCGGCGCCCATGGAGCTGTACTGCTGGTCAGGAGATTATGGTTTACCATCTGTGGATGTGGACTGTTTAACTGTGCTGGTAAGGACGGAGCACTCACGGAAGAATCTTCTGCTCTGAATGTTTATTCTGATTTTACTGATAAAGCTGTGAGAGATGTAGTGAGTTTGTGACCTGACCGTGCTCTGACAGGACAAAGTCACAAAACTCACATATTAAACATTTTTATGCACAGTGGTCAACGGTGTACTGACTATTCAGCGTTTCAGTAAGACACCAGTTACGTTATTATTAATTAACTGTTTTGATAAGAGTTCAGTTGTTAACTTTGTAAAAATGTGTAGTTTACAGAGTGATACATTTAAATGTAGTTAACGCGCAGGAGAGCGTGGAGAGAACTACAACTCCCATGATGCACCGCGTGCAGGAAATATTACGGTTTGTTTACTTTTTTTACACAACTACCGTAATAACAGAACAGCAGAAAGAAGCAGTAAAGCTCACCATCCATACAAGAAAATTATTCACCAACACCAACTGAGTTATGAAAAGGAAAATAAATAAATGAATACATATATTTTAAATCAATAATTTTTTTGGTACAGCAGTAGATTTAGACCCACCTTGTTTTGCTGCAGATGTAAACTCACTAATGTGGATATGCTGTTCCACAGATTAGTGTGTATAAGTGAAGTAATCTCATCTCATGTACATAAAAATGCAGCTATTATTATGTTCAAACTCAATATAGTGCTCATCACATAAAGTGTATTTATATAGCACCTTTCTTACACTGCTTTACACATTAAGACATACAAAGTGAAATCAATAGACAATAAAAAATAAACAGAAAAAAGTGCAGTGTTAAATCAACACAAAATACAAAAAGGAATATAACACAGTATTAAAAATAAATGTAATAAATATGAAATAATAAATTAAATAAAAATAACACAGTAAAACAACTTAAACAAGCATCAGAAATTTCAGAATTATATAAATTGTCATAAAAAAGGAATAAAGTGGCTTGTAATAAATGTATCAGTGTGTCTTTTTCAAATGTAAAAGATATAAATTCAGAATAGAAAATGAGATGTTCATGTTCTGCAGGTGTGTCGCAGTGGAAAAATGACACTAATTTCATCTCACACTTAATGGTTTTCTTATTAAATGCCAGTAATTCAGTGTTTGCATAAGACACCAAGTCGACTAATCTGTGAGAGTTTATTAACATCTGGATGACGTTTGAGCTCAGAAAACTTTGTAATTTTTTACAGGTTGTTTAGGTGAATATTAAGTTCTAGTGTTAGAAATGTTAGCTTTGCAGCACCCGTTTTAAACTAAAGAACCACTAGATTAAAAATTGACTTGAAAATGTTATTAAAATTCCTAAAAAATTAGATTAAAATGAATTTTATTCTGATAGACTGGTCAGTCTGTTGAACAAGAGGTCACATTTTTGGGCTGATCTATATGTGACGCTCCACACAGGAGTCAGGTTTTGAGTACTGAGTGTAAATTAAATGCATTAAAATCTTAGCAGCATGAAATCCAGATACAGACAGGTCTTATAAACTGAGCAGCTGTAAACAGAAGTGATTACAAGGATTAGCCTTACACAAATGTACTGAGAGTGTCTTTTATGATGTAGCTGAGCATTTTGACCAGAAACAAAAATAACTTAAAAAATTTAAGATAAGCTCAGAAAAATGAGAAGAATTAAGAATGAAAGAGTTTGATTAAATATGAATAAACTCAGGATATACTGTAGCTAGAAATTAAAGCCAGTTAAGAAGAAAAAATAACTAAAATAATGATTATTTTAATGGTAATGATATAATTATTAAAAGTAATACATAAATGAAAATAAATTAAGTTGAATTTAAAGTTCAACATAAAACGTGTAGCAGGTAGTTTAGGCAATGTTCACTGTGTGTGTTGTGCTAAACAGCTAGTTGCTTCTAACATTATATATATATATATATATATATATATATATATATTTATTTATTTATTTTTTGTGTGTGTGTGTGTGTTTTTGTGCTTTATTTAATTTAACATTTTAAAATACTCACAAAATAATTTTTATTATTATTGTACATGATATAATACAAATATAATATACAATATGAGTAGAAACCAAAAGCACATATAAGCTTATATGAAGCCGCTACCTTAAAAAAAATCACAATTTCTATTTATTAAAAAATATATAAATATTTCAATATATTGTATATAAATTGCTAAATCTTATATTAAAAACATTATAAAACAAAAACTATACAAAAATGTAAACTGATGTAGGATGTGTTATATTATAGCCATTACAGGGAGGTTTATAGTGGCCAGCAGAGGGCACCGTGGGGTCGAGAAGGACGGTTCCTACTGTAATAATTTTAAAATAAAGGGCAGATAAGTCATTTAATTTTTCTATTTCTCAGCAATATATCAGATGTCTGTACATTGTGTACCCCTCACTTTCCCCGTTGAAGGGAAGCAGAGTGTCTGGAAAAGAAGATGGATTTTAACCTAATCTGAGGCAGCCTGTGTCTACTTGAATAGTTTCCAATCTGCTGGAACCACAGAACCGTTCTGACGTTCTAGTGAACATTTCTACAGTCTTTTCTAGAGGAAATCTGTCAGCAGATGTGGGAGCGGGTCTGTAATTACTCCAGCTGAACCCGTAGAGGGCCCTGTTCCTCACCGAGGAGAACCTCTCGGGCCTGCTGGGTTTGTTTGGACATGTGTGAAGTCTGAAGCTGGTGTTCCTGCATGACTTGGTTTCCAAGCGTGGCTGACTTTGGGTGTCATTTGGACTGGATTTCTGCTCACTGGGCCGTTAGCTGAGCACCTTCATGTAGATGTTGTTGCATGACTACTGTTACATTATGTTCCAGGAAAGCATAAGTTACTACAAACCACAAAAGAAGACCTTCACTGAGACGTCGGAGAGATATTTCCAACAGCTTCAGCGCTCTGAGAGACCACACAGACGTAGGAGGACGTAGACGGGCTCTCAGGAGCTCAGGCAGCCATAAGATCACATTCTTTAATATTATTATTACTGCAGTGAGACTGCTGGTGTCCATACGGGTGATGTTTCTCCATCACGTCTTCTCTCTTTAAGCATCTTAATGCTGATTCCTCTGACTGTGTCTGACTGGTCCTCTTCAGCCTTCTGAAGTGAGCTGGTTCTTCTCATAATAAGAGATCTTCAGTTTGTCTAGTCAACACTGAGCTTCGCTTTGGTCCACATACATTTATTTTAGTACCATGTTTTAGAGCTGATGTGACAGTAACAACAAAACACAAACGCTTGAAAGTGAAAGGCAACGGAGAAACGGAGAAAATTTAGTATCGTGATAATTATCGAGACAATATATTGTGATAATTTTTGGCCATATCGCCCAGCTCTGCTGGCAGCCATTCTCTTCTTGGATCCTTTGACTTGTCATGTTGTAAGTGATGTGAAAGGCACTTTGAAATTAGAGATGCACCGATCCGATATTAATATCGGTATCGGTCCCGATATTGGGAAAAATTCTAGATCGGGTATCGGTGACAATGTGACCGATCCATAAAGGCAGATCTATTCCGTCTATTTCTATGCTCTGCGCTCTGTGTGACGTCATGCGCTAGCGAGCTAGCTGCACAGATTGTTTTCAAAATGGAGCGAGCGAAAGGATCTGCCATCTGGAACTTTTTCACACTACCTCAGTCAACACAATCGACAGCTACATGCAATACGTGCGCAGCGATTGTTCCAAAGGGTGGCACTAAAACTTCAAGCTATAACACAACCAACTTAATCAAGCATCTCCACACAGAGTTTGTTCAACTGAATCAACAAAAAGGAGGCGGCATGAAGCAGCTAACTTTAAATCAGTAAGTCATGGATGGGCAGCCGCTCTCAGTTGTTGTGGATAAGGGATTCAGGTGTTACACTGAAATCTGTGACCGTCGAAATGTGTGACCTTAGGAGGCGGTATTTCTGTTGACAAGCACGAGCGCCCTACACAGATTACGTATCTAGACGCGGTTTTAAATCTTTTCACAGCGTTTGGAAAGCGTTTGGCGGTAATCAACGCTCTTATTTACATGTTATGTTCACATTAATACTTAATTAAGTTCAAAGACAGGAATATATGAAAAAACATACTCGTTATATCCTGTAGAGATCAGAGTTAGTTGTGTTACTACAGGATATAACGAGTATGTTTTTTCATATATTCCTGTCTTTGAACTTAATTAAGTATTAATCAATTAAGTTGCTTTTATAATGTATGTTCATTTCTTTTGGCACAATTGCACTAAATCTTTGGAAAGACATGACTGCTGTTTATTTTAAATATCTGTCAACCAAGCTAGTGAAGCTATTGATTTTTCCTCTTATTTCAGCTCCTTATTTATTTTAAATTACATTTAGAATTCCTGAACCATTCCAAAGGTTTCTTGCAGTTTATTTTTTCATGTTTGACCCTATTGTTTTTGTCAGTTTCAGGTTCTTTTGTATTATTTATTTTACATTCGAAATTATACCCATAATTGCACTCACTGAACAAATGCAAGTTGTGTTGTTTTTACATGTTTTCTGTGTCAAGTGTTCTGTACTGGTGCAGAGTTTTCAATAAGTTTGTGATTCAGTACATTTTTGTCTGTGTTTAAAAAACAAATGTTTTAAGTCAATTCAGCGATTCTTTATCAGATCAGTATCGGATCGGTATCGGCTGATACTAAGCCTCAGATATCTGTATCGGTATCGTAAATGAAAAACGTGGATCGGTGCATCCCTATTTGAAATCCGATTTGAGCGGCCAGAGCGTTGATACAGATCTGTACACGTCTGATTTTAATGGTTCTTGGAGCTGATTTGCCAAAATTAGATTTGAGATTTTTGACTGTCCAGGCTACCAAAAATCAATCTGGACACAATCTAGATAGACCAGAAATCAGATTTGGGCTGTCTGAACAGTCTTAATGTCAACTGACGTCATCAGTACTGTTCCAGTCCTACTTTTTCATTGTCTTGCTTTCACCACGAAGACCACAGCCTGGACAGATCGTCATTTCTAGAGACACAACGTTACGTTTGAAGGTCTCGAGTCGGTAAATGTTGTATTTCTTCATTGCTGGATGCTTTGATGTCTCTTTAAGTGAGATGGTCACTGGGGCCTCTGTGGTTTTCTGTTTGAGCCCCTCGCCGCTCATGTAGAAGCTGTGATGTTGCTTCTAAAAGCATGTTGTGATGCCTGTGAAACGTGACTCTGTGAACATGCCATAAACCTGAAAAAAGGGGAAATTTATTCTGCGCGTTGGTATGTTCCGAGTTGTGGGCCTGACCACAGTGGAATTCACAGAGGGGGAGCCGTCTGCTCTTCTTTAATGGCTTTTTCCTGACTGGGTTAAAAAATGGTGGGTGTGTTGTAGCTCCCCAAACCTCTGCAGATTCCTCCTCTTCATCTTCGCAATGGTCTTAGAGAGACCCTGAGAGGGCACGTTCAGATGCTCAAAGCCTGATCTTTGGGGAAAATGATGCTTCACTAAATACATATATTACAAATGATAAACACTGTATAAATAAATACAGTATAAACACTGTGTGTCTCTCAGAGCTACAGCTGCCACATCCCTAATATCAACACTCCTGAACCAGAGACATCAACACAAGTGTCTGACCTGGACTAAGCAGAACCAGGAGTGGTCCAAAGTCCTCTTTTCAGATTCATTCATCATTTAGAAATCAAGATCCAAGAGTCTGGAAAGACGCAGAATCCAAGTCCAGTGTGCAGTTTCTGCAGTCTGTGATGGTTTGAGATGCTGGTGTTGGTCCACAAGTCCAAAGTCAACATCTACCAGTAGATTTTAGAGCACATGCTTCCATCTGCTGGCGATAATTATGGAGATGCCCAGCAGTTGCCAACCATGCCAACACTTCTACTGACCATCATATTACTGTGCTTTAATGTAATTAATATATAATATTTACCTTTTTAAAATTAATTTCTGATTTAAAATAAACACCATATTTTGTTTTTATTATTGTTTGCTCATCAGCTCCCACATCACTGGTCAGTTGCTGACCACAGGACTACTGATGTCCTCATATTAGTGGTGTGGTGATCCGTTCTCAGTACAGTAGTGGCGGTTTGGTAGTATGATGGACTGGAGTGGACCACCACCCAAAAATAAAAGCAGCTGTGTGGTCAGACCACTGATGAAGGACGCCGGTATACGCGCCTATGGTTAACAGCATCAAAGAAACCAAAGACCTGATCCAGCACTGAGGCTTAGTTAAGTTTAGCCCTGAAGAAGAAGCCTAAAAAGATTTGACACAGACTGTGGTGGTGATGAGAACTACACTTCAGTGTTCATCACTAATACACAGTCATATCAGAATATTATGTCCACCTTTGGGTCAGAGTGTTCACTCACTGGTGATCGCTCACTCTTTCCTGTTCATTATAAACGTTAACTGGTCCACTGTGGTGTGTCGATTGGTACCACTGACTGGAGACGTCTTTCCTCTTTGGCATCAGTCGGTCATCACTGTACTCTTTGTACCAGAGGTCCAGTCTCAGTACATCTTCACTACAGTGGCTCTAGAACATCACACAGTTAGTGGTGTCTGAGATACGACCTCCACCATGTTTCACAGCTACACTATTATCATCAGCACCAGTCACATCACCTCCTTTACACATGATGATGGTTTTACACTCTGATACACCTGACTGTGCCCACTTATTTACACATACAGTAAACTCTGTCACATGACGCGTCTGTGACTGTTGTTTACGTTTTAAAACGTCCACCTTTAAAGTAGACAAATGAGTTTATCATTGATTTTTTCTCTCTCAGGCCTATGCCAGGTTTGCAGGAGCCCCACTCAAAGTTCACAAGATTACCAACCCCTGGAGAAGCCCAACAGGTGAGAGCAACAAGAAAAACAAACGGAAAGAAATCAGTCAATTTAGTGAATGTAATTACTGTTTGTTACTGTACATTTTATGTGGTTACTGTTATTGTTAAAACTACTAAAATTACTACTACTGCTATTACTAAAACTACTTCTACTAATACAATTACTACTATTACTACAAAAATGCTACTAAAACTATTAATAAGATTACTAATAAAACTATTACTAAAACTACTACTACTAAAACTACTGCTATTACTAAAACTACTTCTACTAATACAATTACTACTTTTACTACAAAAATGCTACTAAAACTATGAATAAGATTACTAATAAAACTATTACTAAAACTACTGCTATTACTAAAACTACTTTTACTAATACAATTACTACTATTACTACTAAAATTACTACTAAAACTATTAAGATTACTAATAAAACTACTACTAAAACTACTGCTATTACTAAAACTACTTTTACTAATACAATTACTACTAAAATACTACTAAAACTATTAATAAGATTACTAATAAAACTACTGCTTTTACTAAAACTACTACTATTACTAAAACTACTTTTACTAATACAATTACTACCAAAATTACTATTAAAACTATTAATGATTACTACTAAAACTACTACTACTACTAAAACTACCTCTATTACTAAAACTACTATTATTAAAACTAAAATTACTACTACTTCTAATAAAATTACCACCACTTCTACTATTATTACAAAAACTACTATTACTATTAATACTAATACTAAAGTAGTGGTGATCTTCACTTGCTGAATGCAATCAAATGCTTACAGCAATGCTCCAATATCTAATATAAAACCTCTGGACAATAGAGGCTTTAACAAAAATCCAAAACTATTTTTAATACTGTTCACTTCAGAAGAAAAGAATGCTGAGGTGTCCCAAAACCTTTGTCCATCAAGTTTACACATGAATGATTAACACGGAATTTAATAACAGGAACACCTCTACCACCTTAAGCGTGGGGCTGGGTTGGTCATGCTTTGGGGTTGCGTGGCAGTCAATGGCACGGGCAACATTTCAGGGCTAGAGGGAAGAACTGATTCAATGAAATTCCCACAAATTCTGGAAGCAAACGCAACAGAATCTGTTAAAAAACTGAAAAGAGGACAACTTCTACAAACGGTAATGATCCTAAACACACTTAAAAATCCACAATAGACTCTAAAGAGACAAGCTGAATGTTTTACCATCACAGTCATTTGATCTGAACATCTCTGACGATCTCTGGACCGCAAAAGAGCAGTGCATGCAAGACGGCAAAATCTCACAACTAGAAGACTTTTGTAAAGAAGAGTGGATAAAAATCCATCAAAGAAGAATTGAAAGACTCTTGACTGGCTACAAAAAGTGTTTAGAAGCTGTGATACTTGCCAAAGGGGGCGCTGTTAGATACATGCAAGGTAGAGCTGTGAACCTTCACTGATCTCACGATTCGATTCGGTTACGATTATCATGTCAACGATTCGATATCGCGATGCATCATGATGCGGCACACCGCGTGTGACTTGTCCAGTTTGTGCTTCGCAGTCAGCTCGTAGAATCCAAAATGTGTCCATATTTTGGCTTTTAAAACATTTGGTGTGTTTTTAATCTCCACCATTTTTCTATTATGTATGCGATGAATGACATCACATTAAAATTATGGTCTGTAACCACGTCGATGCTGAATTGCCCACGCCCAATTATATGAATAATTTCAACACCTCTAATGCAGGGAGCCCAAAGTTTTAGGTTGGACCCTTTTCTTTTTTTTGTTGTTTTGAAAACGTAGAAGCTGAAAATAAATAACACACATTGACCGGAGGTGCCCAAACCTTTAAATGCCACTATATATATATTCTGCATGCAGTGATGTGGTCTTCTGACTAATCTCTGATTTGTGGGTATTTTAAATGTAAACACATGAAGCTTCTACAGAAAACAATCTGGTATGTGCTGTATATGAGGACCACATATTAAGTGAGAACAAGGAGACAAGAATGGAGCTCTGCCCACTTCACATCATCCTGGTGATGCAGTACCTCCAGGAGTGGTGCCCCTCCTGTCTGCCGTGTCCTGGTGTTTAGGGACCCGGTGTTGTGACTGAAGCATCTTTGAATAAGACGCCTAACCTCCATCTGCTCCCTGGGTGCCATGGCTAGTGGCTGCCCACAGCTTTGGGCATGTGTGCTCACTAGTGTACACTAGTTTGTGTTTCAGTGCACAGGTCAGGTGGGTTAAATTCCTGTGTGAGCTCACACATCAGTCAGTAATTATGCACCTAATTTTTCACAGATCAGTTCCAGCAGGTTTATCAGTAACTAAAGTGTAAATGTGCATTAAAATGGGCAAAAGATTCTGTTCACTTATTTACCACCCAGATCAGAAAAGGTTGGGACAGTATAGATAATGTCCATCCAGGTCCTTTCTGAGAGAAAATACACAAACTCTTAAGCTTCTGTAGAGACGAATCCTCTCCTGTTTTAAAGCTTCTCCTGTTTCTAAAGTTTATTTTTATTTCCTCTGGGACAGGAATCCTACCTGCGTTAAAGACGAGGGAGGACGGAAGCTTTTCTCAGCCCAGTAAGATCATCATTCAGCTCAGGAAACAGGTGAATGACCTCTTCACTGATCCAGGTTATGGGACCCAACAGGTGGGGATTCGGTCCAGCAGAGAGGTCGTTAAGCATCCGTTTGAATTGGAAGCGTGACCTTTGACCTGAATCTGGGTCAACAGGTTTAAATGAGCCACCTGGCAGCTATGCGGGAGTTTGTCATGTGTACGTGGAACTGAACTGATGAAGGCTGAGGTGGCAGTGCCACCCAGTTAAAATCTCTATGTACTGATATTTAAACTCAGTGCTGTGTAAGAGCCTGTCGATACGATACTCATCACGATACAGGAGTTACGATATAATGTGACTATATTACGATACTGGTTAAATACTATTGTAAGTCTATTTTTTTTTTAGGAAAACTGCCAGCAGTGCATGTTTACCCTTCTTGTTTCTGTTGGACTGGAAGAGTCTAATGGCTGAAGATGGCTTTCTAATGGCTGAGAGTTTCACAAAATCAGAAATGCAGTATAACGGTATTCAAATGTGCACTGATCTTTACCCTCACCTCTCATTTTAAGGCATGTTTACTCTTAATTTACTAAATTTAAGAGGCTAATATATTATTAATGTCCATTAAAGCTCTGCGTTCTGTGTTCCTGCCAAGCGCTTTAAATTTGAAGGGCAGCTCGGAGATAAACGGGCACAAAACGTGCAGATGTTTATGGAGCCCTTTAGAGCAGGAAACAGTTAGTGACATCTGGAAGAGTTTGCTCGAGTCCCAGAGACAGGGCACAGGAAGTTCCTGCACACTTTCTACACACATGCTGTTTTATTAGTTAATTTTTACAACCACATTCACAAAAAAGTTTGGATTTTGTGTAAAATGTAAATAATAACAATGTAATGATTTTATTTCTTAAATTTATTTACAAAACATGTCCGACGTTAATAGTGAGACATTTTACCGTTTCATGAAAAAATAGGAACTCATTTACACATTTTAAAAAAAGTTGGCACAGGGCATGTCTGCCATGGTCATCTGCTCATGCCATAGGCACTAATGCCACCTCATAACATTAGAAATATGGGCTTTGGGCTTTGTGCTCATAACAAGCTGGATGGTTCCTCTCCTCTTGAGTCTTCAGGACACAGCATCAGTTTTTTCCCAAAAATAGTTTAAATATAATGAATCTGCCCATAGAACAGTTTTCCTTTTTAGTCTCGGTCCATTTTTAATGAGCTGTGGCTCAGAGAAGCTGGTGTTTCTGGATTGTGTTGACATTTGATTTCTGCTTTGCATGTTACAGCTTTAACTGGCACTAGTGGATTACACAGCAAACGGTGCACTGATTCCTGCAGTCACTTCAGGAAGTGTTCCTGAGCCCATGCACTGATTTTCTGTACAGAATCAGGTCTGTTTTTAATGCAGTGCCATCCAAGGGCCCACAAATCGTCAGCATCCGTCAGTCTTGTGCACAGGCACTTCTCCAGAGGATCTGAATGTTTTGATGATGATATGTGCTGTAGTTGGTGGGATATTCAAGGTCTTTGCAAATTTGAGTTGAGGAACATTTTTTAGATGCAGTTTTTGGCCAAATCTGTCATATTTTTTTTTACTGCCTCTCTAAAGCACTCTTTTTATACTCAGTCATGTGACTTAGCTGCTGATTTTCTTTAGTAACACTTCCTTTTCCAGCCTTTTGTTGCCCCGTCACAACTTTTTTGAGATGTGCTGCCGCCATTAAGTTCTAAACGGGTTAATAGTTTTTTAGTGAGATGGTAAAATGCCTGACGTACAGTACTGTGCTGAAGTCTTAGTAATTAGACTATTTTATCACTATTAATAAATGTGTGTAAAAATGGTGTATATCATTATAATTACTGTGGACTGATGTTTTTTAGGGCTAATACTGATACCGGTTGTTAATAATCAAGGACACTGATTATCAGTATTAGTAGATATTTGAAGATTTACACGAATGTTACTTTTATAGCTTATATTAAATGTACATAGTTTAATATTAGAACATTATATAAACAGTTTTTAGCTGTAAAAAGTCCCAAAAACCACGTTTGATCCACATTTCTTTTTGTTTTCCATCAGATATGAACATATTTAACAAAAATGTGATGTAAAAATGTTAAATATCGGCTTTTATTTAATCTTTAATTATAATACATACAAATAAACAGAATTAGTCAGAAATAAGACTGTGAGCTGAAGAAAAAGATGTTGTCCTCTCCTTAATTAAGTTAAGCAGCGGAACTCTGGAGTTAAGAGTGAAGTATTGATTAACTAAACCCGGTATTGGAATGAGAATATCTGGACTGGATGGGAGTGATGAGGTGGTTTGTAAAGAGTTAAACCTGCACGTTTACCTGCAGGTCCAGTGTGTCGTTAACATGTCAGAACACTGGAGGTCGTCTGCTGACTCAGAATATTAACAGTCTCCTCTGGTCAGTAGTAAAAAGCTGCTGTAGCTCCTAAAGCAGTATAACATGTCACACACTCTCTGGCCACTTCATTAGGTACACACACCATGTATTTACACTCATTCAGCTTCACTGAGCATCCGGCCGCACTTTAGTTCTGCCCGTCTTTGTTCACCCTGTTCTTCAGTAGAGAGGGCCACCACAAAGCAGGTGAGTCATTCTCTGTGACCATGACGTGGTGGTGGTGTGTTAGTGTGCTCTTTAGTGTCACCAATGAAAGACCAGAGGACCAACACACTGAGCTGAGCTGCTGTCTCTGATTTTACATCTACAAGACCAACAAGGTAGGTGTGTCTAATAAAGTGGACACAGTGTTTAACATCTCCAGCAGCTCTAACACACCACCACCACATCAGTGTCACTGAGAAGCTTTGTGGGGTTCCTGACTATTGAAGAACAGGGTGAACAGATGCACTACAGTATGTAATTGTAGAGCTCCTATGTGCACCTGTGTGGAGCTCAAATAGAGTGGAGATACAAGGTTTGAGTAAATATCTGTAAATCTGCACTTACTGTGAAATTTAATTGGCAGGTAACTTAAAACTTCTAACATTTCTAAGATTAAAATTAGCTGTAACCTGCAGACGAAAGTCCAGCTATTTTAGTTATTTTAGACAAAAAAAACTTATCAGTTCTAAGCTCAGATGAAGCTGAGGCCCGGTTCTGTGACTGCTGTGGTTATTAGGTTCTGTGGTTTGGTGAGTTTTATGAGACTGGTGCTGTGTTTTATTGGCCAGTGGGCTGAGGTTTTACTACAGCACAGCGTTTCCTCATGTCCTGTACGGTGTCTGCTTCTCCAAAAGCCAACAAATAAAACCTGCCGTCACTGACTGCAGAGGCTAAAAATGATGAGTGAGAGCAGGAGCGTCGCTGGAATGTGAAGTATCGAATTTAGTGCCCCGAGTACAGAATGTCAGCCGCCTTTATGATCTTTTACTTTCACTTTCAAAACACTTTCAGAGCTGCCATCTAAAACCTCCGGACTTTCAGCATCAGCCCTGAATGTTCAGTCTGTATATGAGACCTCAATTGCCTTTTAGGGTGCGCCTTGACTGCCTTTTAGGGTGCGCCTTGACTGCCTTTTAGGGTGCGCCTTGACTGCCTTTTAGGGTGCGCCATGACTGCCTTTTAGGGTGCGCCATGACTGCCTTTTAGGGTGCGCCATGACTGCTTTTTAGGGTGCGCCATGACTGCTTTTTAGGGTGCGCCATGACTGCTTTTTAGGGTGCGCCATGACTGCTTTTTAGGGTGCGCCATGACCGCTTTTTAGGGTGCGCCATGACCGCTTTTTAGGGTGCGCCATGACCGCTTTTTAGGGTGCGCCATGACCGCATTTCATGGTACGTCTTGACCGCATTTCATGGTGCGCCTTGACCGCCTCTTAGCGTGCGCCTTGACCGCCTCTTAGCGTGCGCCTTGACCGTCATTTCATGGTGCGCCTTCACTGCACTCTAGATATGCCTTGACCGCCTTATCAACCAGCTGTTACATGGCAACACTTCAGCAACATCCCTGCAATGCCCTACAAACCACCTGAGAGTTGCATAGACTCTGTGTTCACTTCAGGAAATACACTCGGTTCTCCTGGTTCTAGTCCTAATACACTCATGTGTGCAGGCTCTTGGCTGAGTACGTTACGTCTGGCACTTGAAGGTGTTGCGGAGCAGAAACACACACACAGCCTAAACACTCCACATTATCCAGATGCTCAGTTTAAACAGTAATACATTAATAAACGTTATCTCACTCCGCAAGCCTGCAGCTGCTGCTCAATCCCTCGTTTCTCCATGACGCACACGCTGAGGTCACCTTGTGGACAGCGTTAGACACGAGCATATATGGTTCATCAGATCACAGTTACAGAAACTCTTCTGACAGCTTGTGTATCCAGCAGTGTAGGCCGAGCCTCAGCCTGGACAAAGCCTCCACTTGGCCAGGCAGCCTCAGCTCGTCAGCTAAGCTGAGTTGGCTAATTAGCTGCCTGTTTTTCTTCTGTACAGGGTTTACAACGTTAGAGTTCAGCTAGGAGGGAGATTTGCAGACGTCCCAGAGTCAGGGTGGGTTGCCCTCGGTATGAAACATCAGACCGGAGAAGGTGGGAAAATGTTGGTCCTTTGGTCCCCATCAGTGCAACCCTTTGATTTGGCAACCCTGCTGGTATCTGTGTACAAAAATAGAACAAATATGTATTTATGAAGAGGAAATAAATACGTGTGTGTGTGTGTGTGTGTGTGTGTGTGTGTATCTGAAAGAAGACCCGTTAAGGTTTCTGTGGTGTGTTTAATTTTGGGTTAAATCTGGTTATATAGGTACTTTTGCGGAATTTATTCATATGCTGGCGGCTGGAGCCGACTCCAGGGGGTTAAAATGCTATTTTTATAAAAATTAATTCTGTTTAAACTCTACTGTCCTCTGTAAACACAGGCTCCAGTGCAGATCTAGCATCAGTGCGAGCCGCCATGTTGAAGAGTTTTATGCTACTTCTGTTAGTTCAGTACATTTGTGATTTTGTTTGTTTTTGTTTTTCAGAAATACAATGCAGACTATGACCTGTCAGCTAAAGAAGGAGCGGACACACTCGCCTTCGTCTCATTACTGGAGGAGAAGCTGCTCCCAGCTCTGGTGAGGATCAAGACATTCATGCATTTACGTTTACAGCGTTTAACAGACGTTGTTATACAGAGTGATGTATAAGTGTTTTGTTTACATTAAGAGAATTATCTCAGCTAGGTCAGACACATTAGAGTCCAAACTACAGTGGTACCCCTACTTACGAGCATCCCTACTAACGACTATTCCAGGTAATAAGTCGAGATTTCGGAATATTTTTGTTCCAGGTAAAGAGTAAAATTCTAAGTAACGAGTAGCCTAAATTAGTTCAAGTATGCCAACCGCTAGGGGCGCGGCGGTCATAGCATCCCCTAGATGCTAGCGTAGAAGAAGAGGTCA
>BRDA01007565.1:0-16433 GCA_036984385.1 Crenuchus spilurus | reverse complement strand
TCTCTCCCCATCACTTTGCACTGTCCCTGACTCTAGGAGGGTGAAGACAAGCACAAGCCTCCTCCGCTGCGGGTGATACAGTCACCACCTCTTTTCCAACTACCACTGATACACTGTCACTGGGGAGCCAATGTGCTAGGAGGAAAGCGCAGGTCCCCAGCTCCAAATGGACCAATCAGTAGACGCCTGAGTCAGCGGACACTGTAGTGTGACAGTGATGAGACAGCACCATCTACCTGAAAGAACACGGCCAATTTTAACTCTCTCGGGTCCCGGCTGTCGATGGCGAACAGCATTACCGGGACTCTAACTGGCGATCCTCTGGTCATAGCGTCGGCGTCTTAGCCCGCTGAGCCACTCGGGGCCTGTTCACCTGTTCTGTAGCATCGTCCACTTCTATTTGACTGTGAAACCTATTTAATCAGTACATAATTAATCAATTTCTGCTGATCTGCGATTCTCTACACATATAAATGTGGATACTTTCTGATCAACACAGGGAATCTCCTCAAATTCGTCCATCTTTACACAGTTTAGGCTGCACACTGTCAGTACAGCAACACAATGACAATGTCTGCACCCTATCAATACTACATACATAATAATGACTCCATTACCAATTTAGCCTCTTTTATGTCATTTTTTTGTTGAGCAGCACCTGGACTATAAATTGGCCTTAACTTGATCAATGAAATATCTGAATGACTGCTGATGTGTTTAAACTGGTAAGAAACATCCAAAGTGAATGCAAAGTGGGGGAAGAATAAAATAGCCGTTTCTGAACTATTTAAGGAAACGTCGGAGATGTGTGCTGTATGCCACCATCATGCTAGCAGCGGTAACATTAGAACATAGGGGTACTCACATTACACCTTATATATAAACCACGCAGATATCTTTTCCTCAAATCGATCAATTCTGCTTCCATCAGAACCATTAAAACCCAACTTCTGACTAAACTGTGCCAGTGTAGGGGGAGAAAAAAGTGCCAAATTTGAAAGATTCCGTTATCTTTTTTGTCTTTTCCATAATTAACAGTGTTGTTCTGGGACGGGGAACGTCATAAAACTCTGGCACCATAAAATCAATAAAAACGTCAATTAATTACTTTAATCTTCTCTTTAAAGCCATGTACTGATCCGCTTACACGGACCCGTCTAAACCATTCCATGGATGATGTGTTCTATGTGGAAACACTGAAGATGAAAATAGATCAAGTCTCTCTCACTCTTTACTAAAATGAAGTTGCAGGTATCTAAACCCATGTGCATGATGTGACGCTTGCATGTCTTTATGGAGCTCGCCTGTCCCTCTTGGTGAGGAGGTAGCACTGGATGGTGCGAAGACGGTCCTTGGCTGGCCCGAACTCCGGCTGAAGCTTTAGAGTGGACTCATACCAGTGCATCGCCTTCTCAAACTCTTCCTGTCAGAGCAAACCAGCACGTCAGTGTGATGTGAAAGCGTTTATTCAAAGTAAGAGTCGTGAACCGGGGACTCACCATCGCGATGTAGACATTAGCCAGTGTAAAATGATTGACAACAAAGTGAGGAGCGATTTCCACAGCCATGCGTGCCACGGTCAGAGCGTCTTCCCACAGGCGGGCGTTCTGGAAGATGTTAGCTAGGCTAATCAGGGGCACATCCTGAAGAAGAAGAAATGTTATTACAAACTCAAACGAGGCAAAATTGGGACAGTACGGAAAATACAAATAAAATAGCAGTGTTTTATATTTTCTTTTACTAATTACATTACATTGCATTTAGCGGACGCTTTTATCCAAAACGACTTACAATAGTGGGAAAGTACAGATGCAAAAAAAAAAAAAAAAAAAAAAAAAAAAAAAAAAGTTGTGCTAGTATTTACTAGTACTAGTATACTAGAATTAACATTTGGATATCGAGTGCTGAGTGCATATCAGTACTCATGGGGAGTATTTGGGATCACTAGAGCAGGTGCTCTTTGAAGAGCTCGGATTTTAGGAGTTTCTTGAACCCAGTGAGGGACACCTCTGCTCTAGTGGTGGTAGGCAGCTTGTTCCACCATCTGGGAACTACTGAGGAGAACAGTCTGGATTGCTTTGTGTGAATGTTAGGCAAAGCAAGGCGACGTTCAGTGGAGGAGCGCAGCGACCGGGCAGGGACATAAGCTTTTAGGAGCGAGTGCAGATAAGAGGGAGCCTGCTCTGTCATCACCTTATAGGCGATCATGCAGGCTTTGTGTTTGATCCAGGCAGCAATCAGAAGCCAGTGCAGCTCAATGAGCAGTGGGGTGACATGTGCCCGTTTTGGATGGTTAAAAACCAGACGTGCTGCTGCATTCTGGACCATCTGTAGTGGTTTAATAGTGCAGGCTGGGAGGCCTGTTAGCACAGCGTTGCAGTAATCGAGGCGTGAGATAACCACAGCTTGTACCAAGAGTTGAGTGGCATGTTGCGTTAGGAACGGTCTGATATTATAGAGCGCAAAGCGGCATGACCGTGCAACAGAGGCCACATAATTTTCTAATAATTACAGACTGTATGAACCCAACATATTAACTTCATTTATTCAGATACATCCGTCCCAGCATTTCAGGCGTGCTGTAAAGTGTATTTACCACTTTGTAAAGTTGCCATTCCTTCTCACAACACTTAACAGACACCAAGGACACTACGTGATGAAGTGTGTTGGGTGTATTTTGTAAAATAAAATTAAATATATAAATAAATAAATAAATAAATAAACACGCTGACACTATGACCAGAGGACCGCGAGTTCGAATTCCGGTAATGCTGTTCGCCGTTGACAGCCGGAGCTTGAGAGAGTAAAAATTGGCCGTGCTCTCTCTGGCGCTCTCTCTCCATCACTTTCACACTACAATGTCTACACACTACTGATTAGTCCATCGGAGCTGAGAATCCCGCGCCATCCTCCGAACGCGTCGGCTCCCCAGTGACGGTGTATAAGTGGTAGCATGAAAAAAGGCGGGGACCACATCACATGCATTAGATGGGATGGGTTAATTGGCTACTACTATTGGGAGGGAATAAATTGGCAAAATAATAGAAAAAAAACAGAACTGAATAAGACTGAAAATGTGGTTAAATGTGTTAGAAGTGAACGCATAAGAACATTTCAAAATAATAGCTTTTATTACAGCAGAAGCAATGGCAGCACAGCTGAGAAGTGAACAGAACTACATTAACTACGTCTGTGTAAAAATTCTGTTTAATAGCACATTTCTTTTATTTTTTGTAATCCTGAGGTACAGTAGATGTAAATACATAGTAGCTCCTAGCCTGTACGATGCAACCCATTTTAATATATTAATGCATAAACCTGAATGCCGTAAACACACTATAACTAGCCTACGTTTGCACTTACACAACCTGGTGCAACTGACCACAGTTCCAGCTTTGAAAACTGTGTACGGTTACTCGTTTATTACCTTCATGTGATGAGGAGCATAGTTTAGAGCCTGCCGCAGGCAGTCGATGGCCTTCTTGCCCTGACCCTTCACTCTCCAGTACAGTGCTGCCATGCTGGACAGAACCCATGAGGTCTGATTCTAATGTACAAAGACAAAACACACGCAAACAAAGAGGCAATCAGTCTACCAGATCTCCTGACAGACAAGACGGGTATTTATCGCCATGCATGCGTACACATCTCAGCTAAAACAATCACATACAATCCTGCATATAAACTAATCACACCACCCAATCCCAGTCGTACCTTTTCTAAGACCTTGGCAATGCGGGTGCCCACTTGTTCAAAGGACTGTGGTGAGAACTTATCCTTTCCCAGATTTTGAAGCACCTGAGCAGAGGGAACAGTTAGCACTGTGCTAGTATTCAACAGCCGGACGCAGGCTATGATGGTGAACACATCCCACCTCTTTGAGCTGGCTCTCTCCGGTGTAGTGGATGCTCCCACGGTTAGCCACACCCCCCAGGTGGTCCAGCGTATGCATACTAGCTGGCAAGTTAGCATTGCACACGGGTTCTGCAGCTGGCTCTTGGAGTGGGGTGGCGAAGTCTATATGCTCCGTGATGCTGTACAGAAAGGTGGACAGTGCATGAGAGTGAGATAATAAGCAAATGTCAACTGGTGATTGACAGATCCTGGAAGACAATATCCATATTAAGTACGTAAGCATAAAAGTAGAACAACATACTCGATGTTCTTGGCAGACACGGCCAGCCAGGTGCTGGCCACAGTGGTTAAATCTACCCGCCGTGTGCGTTGACACTCTTCCGGTCCTGGCCAGCCTAAACTACTGTAGTCCCTCCATCTCCCTGCCAAACACAGCACACATCTGTTAGTGCCTCATATGGCTCTTTACTCATTACAGAGCACTGCACGTTCAGCATCAAGTACATTCACCAGTTCAGGTAGGAGAATGATCAAAGCAAGCAGGCTGTTCACATCATGCATACCTGATGGTCCAGGGGAAGGAATGGTGGGTCCACTGATCTCCAGGATGGAGTGTCCTGGTATAGACTCACTTTGGGGGAAATCCTCTTCTCCTGCCCATCCCTCTGAAGCCTCAGATTTAGGTTTTCTCATTCGCTTCACCTGAAATGTGATCTGAAAAAGAGCAAAGTTTTAGTATTTTATGAGCTCAGGTGCACTTCACTGGTGCACGATTACGAACTGTGTATATCTGTTTCTGTGCATGTTTAATTAGCCTGTAAAAGGCCAGGACCTCACAGGACTACCACAGAGCAGGAGCAGCACTCCCCACACTGACGTGGTGGTGGTGCGTTATTGTGTGTAACAATACGAGTGGACCAGACAAAGCAGAGCTGCCGATGACCCAATCAATCACCACTTAACTGTAAAACTATAAAGTGCCCTTAATAAAGTGGTGCATGACAAATATATCACTACAGCTCACCCATTCAGCGCCATCGTCATCTTCACAGTTCCCAAAGCAGGGCCCACCACTTTTGGAGCCCATGACCTTATCGTTCTTCAGCACACGGATCCCACGTAGGTCTCCGCGCTTGCCACTCATATCTAGAGCCCCTTCAAATGCCCCCATCAGTTCCTCTCGCAGCTGCCAGTCCTCCTCTCCCTCCAGAGGTCCCTTTTTATCTTCTGTACCTCGCTCCTGCTGTGCCACTTCTCCAGAGCCATTACTGTCCACCACGACTTCTGACGAGCCAAGACGGAAGCAGAGAATAAATTAATTAATTAATTAATTAATTAATTAGAAAACAAACCTGTAAAGTGATGCTTATACAAATGAATAATACAAAATGTGCACGTTCTTGCATCTTTATCCTTACTCTCAAACAGCAGAGAGTCCTCCAGGGCAGAGCCAGGCATGGCATCACTATTCCCAGATTCTGCTCTCCCTTCACTGGCCAAGTCCCAGTCCTCCACCTCCACGTCCTCCTCTCTCTCACAGTCCGAGCCATCTGGGCAACAAACACACAGCCTAATCACACTCACGAATAAAGTCAAAATGAACGGAATTCCGACAGCAAAAACTTTTCAGACAGAGGAGGAGACACAAAACTTGGGATACAAATGCACTATTAGGACCAGAAGGGCGGTATATTAATATCTGAATCAATAGCACAGCACATGTTTCCCCCAAACTAGGAGAGGACAATGAGTTCAGTTTTTGTCTGCAGAGTAGAGCAGCATCTAAATAAAGCTTGAGCTATTTTCGGTCCGCTGAATTATTGAGTACAAGATTTCTCTACTTCAAAGCCCTTTGGCTTGACGGGGAACAGCGTCAGGGGAAAGAGTGCTGAACTACAGGGGAAGCAGAGAGATGGATGGAAGAAGGAGTGGGAGGAGGGAGAGAAGGCAAACCTAGAATAGAAAACACAGCAGTGAGGGAGCTAAAAATGGCTGAGAGATTACAGTGACTGGGCTATAAAAAGACCTCAACCCACAACACAACTGAGGCTGAAACACGAGGGATTAGAGCAAAGAGACAGCAAGGCAGAGGAAGGAGAAAGGTGCAATATGGAGGCAGTCTGGGGTAAGCTTAGGTTAATACAATCATGTCCATTATTTAGCCACGACGGCTTGGCAGCCTATCGATGAATCAACAATAAAGAAGTGATGTTAACACATGTTGGGCAATATGACAAAAAAATTATATCACAATACTTTAAACAGAGCTTTAAAATCACATTCTGACTACATCGACAGCCTACTGTCACCTACGAAATATCACTAAAATCCAATACATAGTGAGAAACCTGTCCATGCATTTATCTCATCAGGGGTAGATTCTTGTAATGCTGTTCTCCCAAACAGCTTTATTTCACACCTGCAAAGAGTCCAGAATACTGCTGCTTAGGGTCCTGACCCGAAGGAGAAAGCAGGATCATATTACACCCGCACACTCACTGCACTGGTTACCCTTAAGCTTTAGAATACTTTTTAAGGTTCTAGTGATGGTTTTTAAAAGCCTTCATGGCCTTGCTCCTCTATACCAGGTCTTCAAACAGTAATCTACTGGTGATTCCCAAAACCAGGTTAAAGACTGGAGAGGGTGCGTTTAGCCACTACGGTCCAAAACTCTCTTCCTGAGGAGCTCAGAGACATTTCATTCCTGAACACTTTTAAGAAGAGCCTCAAAACTTTCCCGCTTAGATCAGAATTTCTTTAGGCAATTTATATGATTTTGTTATATTATTATTTTACATTTATATTTATTTATTTTATATTTAAACTTATTTCAATTATATGATGATTTTAAATGTCTATATATTGTCTGTAAAGCACTTTGAGTTGCACCTATGTATGAAAGGTGTTATAAAAAATTATGAAGATAATAAGTGATAATAATAAATGATAATAATAAATAATAATAATAATAATAATAACAACAATTATTATTATTATTATTACTAATACTAATACTACTACTACTAATACTACTATAAAAGTAATAATAAATAGTAATAATAATAATAATAATAATAATAATAACAATAATAATAATAATAGAATAATGATAATAATAATAATGATGATGATAATAATAGAATAATGATAATAATAATAATGATAATAATTAAAAAATAATATTACAACTATTATTATTATTACTAATATTACTACAACTACTACTACTACTACTACTACTACTATAAAAGTAATAATAAATAGTAATAATAATAATAACAATAAAAATTAATAATAATAAAATTATTATTATTAGTTATTATTATTGTTATTATTAATAATAATAATAATATTCTTTATTTATTATTATTATTATAAATTATTATTATTATAAATTAGTAGTAGTAGTAGTAGTTTTGTATGTACATGTATTGCAATATTTCATGTTTCTCAGATGTGATGGAACAAAACAATGCAGTAGTCCTTTACATAAGACCAATTTGCTTTTAAACTGCTTTGATTTAAAACACATACAGCCATTTAGTGTTCAAGTACTAACAATATCCAGAATAACCACACAAAAGCATGTTTTGATATCAAAAAGCCATACTCTCATAAATCCACACTCATCTCATAAGTCCACCAATGTTAGTGATGTACAATGTTTAATGATATACTGACAAAAATTATCAAAAAAACAAACCACTATTACACCTCCAGCCATTTCATTTACCTGTGCACTGCCCCTTAAATAATCCTCTCTCCCCAATTCTTTAAAGTGTTCCTTTCTGTTCCCAGTTGGAGGACAATTAGAGCAGCCATTAGAGACAGGAGTACTCACGTTGGCAGGCCTGGCGCTGAAGGTTGTAGAGAAATGGGTAGAACTGCAGGCAGCGCAGCAGAGGCAGACTGGCACGGCACTGGCTGCAGCTGGCGCTCAGAGACAGGGTGTGCCGGAAAAGGGCCAGCGCACCAGTCAGGTTCCCGCGAGTAAGCTGCACACTCACCATACTCAGCAGAGTGTGAGGCTGGATGTGTAGTGAGGGGAAAAAAGCAAAGCCCATCAGACGTCTACCGTTTTGTTTTTTTTTAGATGTACTGTCTGAACCAGACAAAATACAATCATTTCATCTTTAAAAGAATGGTCAAGGGCTTTGCTAACTAAATCAAATGTAAAGTGTTACATTGAACTGCATTTATTATACTTTTCCAAATTCATGCATAATTCACTAATATAATCATAATTCAATAACATAACTCTTCAGCGAAACACAAATTATCTGACAATCAGAAAACAAACCGTTGTGATGATTTCAACCACATAGTTCAATGCAATACAGTCACATTTATGAGCATTTAAAAATCAATAAAACAGCTAGATTCTAGGCAAGACTTGAATCTCTGGTATAATGTGGAGCTACCACAGGCTATGGATTTGTTGAAATAATGCGCCAAAAAGCACACATATTTCTAAAACTCAACAAATGTGAGATGACACTCCGTTTTCAGACGCTAACCCTACACTGAATATTTATGAGATGAGTGTGAGGTGAAAGGTCTTTTGTTCAGGATCACCTCAGGTGAGAGGTTTTTGTTGAATCCACATTCTACAGATTCCAGGTCGCTGGAACCTACCAACGGAATGTCCAGAATTACTATGTCATTATCATATGAATGAAAGAGAACAACTTTTGTCGGGAAAATATGTGCAACCGTCCAAGTTGCTGTCATAGACATGTATCTGCTTATTTAAGCTCCTCTCTCAAAAATCTAAAATATATTTCGATTGAAGCTATATATACTTGAAAAGTAGATCTTTTAAGGTTTCTGGGGTATGTTTCATTAAATCTTGCAGTGCTATACAAGTGTTTTGTGGAATTTTGTTAATATAAAACATATATAAGTTCTACAGCCCAAGCTCATCTTAGAGTAAGTAGCAGTCAATGGCATGTCTATTGGCCCAACCTTTGCCTATATAGCAAATCTACATGCAAATGTTGACAAACAGGAAAATGTTAATAATGGCCAAATAATAGAAAATATGAATGAAAAAGTACTGCCTGTGAACCTCTCCAAAGTTTTCAACAAATACATTTTAGGCAAAAAACCTCATGTCAAGTCTCGTCATTGGCTGCACCTGTGTCTTGTCATTCCACAGCCCTGGTCCCTCATCTCATTTGATTACGTCTGGCTTAAATGTTACCTCATGTCCCACAGTCTGCATCTGTCACTATTGTTGCCGGTGTAGTGTCTTCATGGTCATGTAATGTCATTGTGTGTTGTTGTTAAGCTGTTTGTTTATTGTTTACGTTTTTTTAGCTAACGGTTTTGGTTTTGTAATTAAAGAGAAGTTATGACCCTCACATCTGACTCCTCCACCCTTCCTGACAGATGTCTGGTTCATATCAACACTGCTTTGAAGCACTCAGACTTCATAAGTCTGTCTTAACACACTGAATTATGCGGAAAGTCTGAAAATCAACAGAATTCCATAAACAAAATGGAATTGTGATCAAAAGTGGTCATGCAGGCAAGTCATGGTGTACCTCAGAGGCGTTAATCTCCAGTGCCTGTTGCAGTAGACCTTGGGCTTCGTGATGGAGGCCATAGTGGAGCAGCAGGTTGGCAGTGTTGACTAGCGGTACATCTCTGTGCTGAGGTGGTGCTGAGTGAAGGGCCTGGCGCAGACACTGCAGAGCTCGTGTGCCATTTCCCTGAGCTCTCCAATACAGGCCAGCTTCATTCTGCAGTAGCCACCTTGGCACGCTCATCTACACAGATAAAGAAAGAATGAAGTCTGTCACTTTCAGCACTCAAACACAAAATGAAATTCTAATTTAAAATTTGAATTAAAAGTCTAACTAAGCATTCATAGAAGTGAAATATAAAATTTGCTATTAGAGATGCCAGCATATCGATAACATTCAGATTAAGTGTGGCAGTGCTCCCGTTATTGTCTGTGAGACTGTGATATTTCAATCCATCCATCTATTTGGGGAAATTAACCCAGATATTTTACTCCATACAATTAGGCCAATCGAATACATTATTAATGACATTTCAGACTTTCTTTTGGAAAAAGCAATCCAGCTGTTTTAATGGTGCTCACAGTGCAAATAGTGTTTAAAAGTGAGTGGGCTTTGATGGTAGCCACTTTTGGATATTACGTCATAACACCAATTATAACACTCACAACACTGCACAGGTAGCCCTGATTCAGCAAAACTTTAATTAGTTATCCTACATATATTGTGAAAGTGTGTTTAGAGCACAAAAAATCCTGCCCACTCAGTATCACGGCTTTCAAGCTTCTAATGTGGGACAAAAACAAGGTCAGTCAGCATTTAAACAAAGCACTTAGGCCATACCTTCTCCATAGCATGCGTTATCATTGCACCAGTTTGCTCCAAACTCCAGCCATCACTACGCCTCAGGAGTACCTGCGCCAAAACAGGCACATGGCTTATCACCAAATTCACTTGTGAAAACAATACACACCTACATATCTGATAGCTACTATTTATTTAGTGTACTTCTCAGATCACAGGTGGAACTCTTGAAAGGTGCTGGTCACAAAAATTGTCCCTATGAACAAATTCTGATTCAGTCATTAAGAACATACCTTTAATTTTATTAAGCAAAACAAGCTGATTAATACAGCTTGTAGAGGAAACACTCTTATGGTGAATAAACTGAAACGCAAACCTATTCGTAGTGATAAATACAGCACCTTTCACATGCATGAAAAACCCAGTCATATTGGTCACATGGCAATTTTACTATAACCAAAAAAATAATTCTTTAAAAGCAACCTCACCTTCATATCAAAGTAAAGCATGTCTTATAATGCATTTTTATTAGGGCTGTCAAATGATTAAAAATTTTAATTGTGATTAATCTCAGAAGTTAATCGTGATTAATCACGATTATTTCGCTACCCACCACTAGGAGTCACTAGCTTGTGTGAGTGCCGAGATCACTGCTGACACTGCACAGAAGAAGAGGTGGCGTAAAACGTGTCGTCTTTTTTCTAAACATTTTGAAATGGAGGCTCTTTGGACAGGATTTTATCGAAACGCCCTGCAAATGAAAGTGATGAAAGTTTGGCGAAAAAGTCACTTAAGAAGATCGTCTGATCTTTAATGTAAATACATTTATTTACTATTATTTATTTACATTCTCCTTTTATGATGTATTATTATTGTTTTTATACATTATTTGTTATTTATAAAGTACATTTTTCTTATTTAAAAACATTTGATCAATATCAATTTGTGTGTTTTTGGTTGCAAAATTAAAAGCATTTCAGTTCATTTTAATGTTGAAATGTAATTTGATATAAGAGCACTTTGAGTTACGAGCTCCGTCACAGAACAAATTAAACTCGTAAGTCAAGGTTCCACTGTATAGTGAAAAATGCCAATAAAGATTAATGTATCTGCTTTTTTAAGCTCCTCTCACAAGAACCTAAACATACTGTATATTTCAGTTCATGCTAAATATATTTGACAAGTAGAGCCTTTAAGGTTTCCGGGGTATGTTTCACAGAGTTATATAAGTGTTTTTCTGGAATTTTGCTTTTGTGCTGTCGACTCCAGAAAGAGAAAGTCACTGATGCCTGTTATGCAGCTGAGCAGCATGTTTTAGTGACTGCTTGGTTTCGTTTCAGCATGTATTTGAATAAGATCAGGTTTCTCAAGTGCATGTGTTAGTCTATTTAAAGTGCAGCACCCTTTAAATAAGACCAGACCTAGTATAGATTATGTTCTTCCTATTCATTATTAATATTAATGCACAATTTTTTTTTGCAAGCAAAAGGCATGCAGGTTATCATTATGTGTAAGGTGACATAAGGTTTATATTTAAACAGAGAGATATAAGACAGCAGCTTCATCAGTGTAAGTGGAAAACAGATTAAACCCAAAAATTCAAAATTAAATACCAACAAATAAATCCAAATAATGAAAAATCACTTCTGGTAAAGGACCATTTGTTCTGACTCATTCAGCACCTTTTTAACTTCTTTCAATTAAAAAAACATCCATTCAATCAGTCAATCTAACCTGAGCGGCATGCTGGTCTGGCAGGAGTTTCCCCTCCAAGGCCCAGGCGACAGAGGCCAGAGCATCACCAGACGAAAGCTGAGTTTTAGGACTGCAGTCCGGGGGCTCCTGTGAACCTGGGGGGCTCCTGTTTGCATACAAGCTACTCCTAGTCCTGGGCACAACAGATTCAAAGTTTAAAACTTTATCAGGCTCTTGCATTTGTGTTTCAGAGCCTAAACTCTTAAATGTTAAATATTTCACAATCCAAAAATACTGAAACTGAGAAAGCAAACTGGTTGAACATCAGAAGTCAATAGACCCAGCTGTATGTGATGAGTCAATGCAAGAAACCTATGCACTCTACAGGAGTTGTCACCAACCCTGCGTCTAGAGATCTACAGTGGCTTGCAAAAGTATTCAGACCCCTTGAACTTTTTCACATTTTGTCATCTTACAACCACAAACGTAAATGTATTTTATTGAGATTTTAAATGATAGAGCAACACAACGTACCACATCATTGTGAAGTGGAATGAAAATGATACACGGTTTTAAAAATTGTATTCAAATAAAAATCTTAAAAGTGTGACGTGCAAAAGTATTCAGCCCCCTGTACTCTGATACCTCTAAACAAAATTCCAGTGCAATCAACTACCTTCAGAAGTCACTTAATTAGTTAATAGAGTCCAGCTGTGTGTAATTTAGTCTCAGTATAAATGCACCTGTTCTGTGAAGGCCTCAGTGGTTTGTTAGAGAACACTAGTGAACAAACAGCATCATGAAGACCAAGGACCTCACCAGGCAGGTCAGAGATAAAGTTGTGGAGAAGTTTAAAGCAGGGTTAGGTTATAAAAACACATCCCAAGCTTTGAGCATCCCAAGGAGCCCTGTTCATCATCCAGAAATGGAAAAAGTATTCTACAACTGCAAACCTACCAAGACATGGCCGTCCACCTAAACTGACAGATCCAGCAAGCAGAGCCCTGGTCAGAGAAGCAGCCAAGAGGTATGAATACTTTTGCAAGCCACTGTACCTTCTAGTAGGCTTCAGCTCCAGCCCAAATCTAACGCACCAGTTTCAGGTGTTTGTGATGGTAGATCTCAGGCTGCACGGTGTGTGATCACTCATCTGCAGTGTGTTCTGCCCAGATCAAGCCTCTTTAGACTTTTATTTTATGTATGAGTACTGAATGGGTACTTCAGTTTTCTCAGACTCACCCAAAGCCATGGTTCTCTGGTGGAAGGAAGAAAGTGGGCACCAGCTGAGCAGACGGAATGGAAGGAAACCTTTGGGTGCAGTCTGATCTTCTTGGCCACAAGATGCTATGAGTCTCCTGTTTTAATAATCGACATTGACAAACCTTAAACTCCAGTATACTGCAGAACACACACCGAGCGTGTTTACATGCACTTGGGTTACCAGATTATTCAAAACCCTAGATCTACAGTGTCTGTTTACTGTAAATGCAAATTTCCTTCTACTGATTTATGTAAATTAAGACCCACTTCAATGGCAAATACTGATTTTCACGGTTTTGCCCCCAACATTTTTACAATTTTTACAATTTCAAATCAAAGCAAATACAGTACATGTGCTGAGAATTGAGGTTACTGAGCCAAAATTACAAAAACCTGTTTTCAGATGTGCTGATATATTGTGAAATAAACACTTTAAACATTTCTTGCCAAGACTTTTGAGCTCAGAACTGAATAAACAGAGGTGTTGGCTACACACTGCTCATTACAGTTTTTAGAAATTGTATGTGGTTTTATTTCTAAAGCTTAACTAATGTGAGGTGACACTCTGTTTTCACTCAGCCACTAACCCTACACTGAATATTCTTGAGATAGGTGTGAAGGATCAGGACGGGTCTTATGTTCAGGATCACCTCAGCTTGTTTGTCAACATGACACAGATTTTTGGGTGCTGGAACCCACTAATGGAATGTCCGGAATTACCATGTCATTATTATTATGAATGACAGCGTGCGTCACTTTTTGGTGGGAAAATACGCACAGCTGCCTGAGTGTCATTCACAGACGTGTCTCTGCTTATTTAAGCTTCTCTGACAAAAATGTAAACTTATGTTTCGATTCAAGCTATACATATTTGAACCTTTAAGGTTTCCAGGGTATGTTTAGTTTTGTTTCTAGGATAAAATCTTGCAGAGTTATATGTGTTTTTGCGTAATTTCATGAGTGTGCATGAGTTCATCTTGTACAAAATAATAATAATTAAATAATAATGACAGAGAACACAAGAGGGTGTACTGTAGAAATTAAATGTTAACTTGAAGTCAAAAATAAAGAACATTTCAAGCAATTTAGAAATCCAGCCCTTTTCAAAATAAAGCACTTTAAGGTTCATGGGGACATAGGGGGTCCTGGAAAATGCAGGCTTTTGACCTCCCTACAGTAAAAGGGTTGCCAGTAGATTTGGCAAAGAACAAACACATATTACACTCAGGAACTTCTTCCACTAGGTTACTAATGTTTGAATGTAAAAATATATCCACTACAAATTCTTAAATGCACACTGCAAATATGTATAGACCTAGTGAGAGCCTTACAGCATTAGAAGACGACTCCTTGGCCCAGTGAACTGCTGGCTCCTCTCCCCCAGACACAGAAGAGTAGGGCTGTGTGCTTCGGCTTTCATTCATACTCGCCTCCGACACCAAAGCCACACTGCTGGCTACAGACACCTCCTCTCCGAACTAAATGAGCACACAACATAAGAGACAAAACTCATTTACAATACCATGCCTGCATGTTTATTCATTGCCTGTATTTAGGACATTGTCAAGACCCCACATATGGTGATAATTTTGGGAAATCAGTTATTTATATATCTGAAAATTTGTTTAAAGAGTTTGAAAAAGCAGTAAACTACATTCAACTTCCCAGTTAAGCATCATTCTGCGTGGAGGTTTAATGTCCTATGAATCATGTTACTTCACAGGCAGTAAGGTACGTTTTTCAGTACAACAGACGGAGCAAAATGATCATTTTGGACAGTTTTCTCCCCACATATGCAGGAATTTTCTATCTATACACCAGGACTCTTAAATGCATCTTCATAAGACGTAAATCCTATTTGCATCAGTGCTGCATTTCCTGAGTAACAAGCAAAGTCTAGCATATATTACATGCAAATGGTCTGGAATGTCCTGACATGACTGTGCACGGACGCGGTTCTATGCTGTTACGTGTTTTAAGAGAGAAACAGGCTCCTGTTTTTATTAGAATATATAATTAAGCTGTTAATTTGTTAACAAACGATTAAATTTGTGAAGAGTAAAGAATTTTAGTACATGTACACTTGGCTAGGCTGCTCCCTCTCTTCTCTATGTTGTTATAACACACCCTCTGTGTATACACATCCTCTGTGTGTCTCTGCAAGCTCGCAACAGTAAAACTATTAAAATTGTGCTTTTTCTAGAGCTGGACAGTACAAGAGTACATCGTGGACAGGCTTTTAAAGATTTTTTGTTATGACAGCTCACGATTTGTATTTACAACAATGCTGTAAAAGTGAAAAACTCTCTGCAACTGTAGGGGGAGCCCAAGAGCGCAAAAAAAAACAAAAAAAAACACACATTTTCAATAATGTTACTTTAACAATAAGCCTCCAATATATCTGGGCTGCTTAGATCCCCGTTTTTTCCATCTATGAGCCCTAGATATATGAATTGTAAATGAGCACTCGAAACAGGGCCACAAATTAAAAGCAGGACTGCTAAAAAAGGCTGTTTTCTATGAATTAGTGGCTCGTAATAAGCACGCTCAGTCTAACCTGAATATACTGCACGTTCTCAAACAGGTCACCCCGGTGATAACGCACAGGCAAGTCAAAAGGGCAAAACAGGCTGTACTGCTGCTGGCCTAGATGACACATTTGGTGGTTACCTGAAAAGAACACAAATATATCGTTAATCAATTTGGTTAGCGCTAAAAGAAGCACTGCATGACAATGACAATCTAGAACGTTGAGAGTGTGAGCAAGGAGTTACACCGCATACCTAACCATGCTAACAAAGTCACTGAACAATATTACCCAGAATTACGTCTGTCAGTCTCACCCAGCTGTGCTTCTTTAGCCATCTGCGTCTCATGGATGATGTTGCGCAGTATTTGCTCCTCCTGGATCAGCTTGTGCTTGTCCAGCATGCTCTGCTGTCGCAGGTAATGGTCATGCTGCTTTTGGTATTCTTTCAGTTCATTCAGAGTTCGCTGCAGAGACCTGTACACACACAGCGCTCAACATTATTGGCTGTTATGACTGGTAAGACTCCTACAAGTTAGCATGTGAGTAAAAGCACCACCATCTTAGTGTCACTGCAGTGTGGAGAGTTATCCATCACCCAGTTCCAGCTCCGTGGTGGTTCATTTGAATGATCTGGTATCGATTTATATAAACAAGATCGATCTAAAAAATTAAACAAATTGTGAATAAAAACGGAATGCAATGATGTGGAGGTGCCAACATCTAATATTTTATTCAGAATAGAACACAAATCACAGATCAAAAGT
>BRDA01007564.1:83429-87194 GCA_036984385.1 Crenuchus spilurus | reverse complement strand
TATATATATACACACAGTGGAACCTTGGTTATTGCTTGCCCTAGATATTGTACAATTAAGTTATCGTTGACTTTTTTCTGGGTAATTTTGTCCCAGTTACCGTTCACCCACCCAGTTTTTGTTGGTGTGCCTACGTGAGTCGATGCTAATTTCACAAAAATAAATCAGCAACCCACACGTTTGTCCATAATTCTGGCTGTTTCTTGTTGATAATGCTCAAAACAAACTAAAACTCGGCATGCAGAGCTACCACCTGAAATTGGGTGCAAAAGCAAACAGCAGCAGAGAACCCCAGGAATGGTTGTACAAACAAAGGCTTCTGGTTGGACCACACTGGCTCTGTAATGAGGCGTAAACCCATAAGAGTGATGTTAAATGTTCATTTATCCATTTCATTAGTCTTCTGTATGTATTTCTCATTGTTTCCTGTGTGTGCAACTACAGTTATTCTATATAAAATGTATTTTTGTTCATATTTTGGAGTGTCTGGAACAGACTAATTGGATTTACATTATTTCTTATGAGAAATGTTGCTTCAGTTATCGTTCGTTTCGGTTATCGTCAGACACTTTAGAACAAATTATTGACGAAAACGTAGGTTCCACTGTATACAGAACTTGTATATTCTATAAAACACTAGATACACACCAGTGACCTTGAACAAATTCCTTATATGAACATATTTGGCCAATAAATGTGATTCTGGGTATTCTGCTAATTGAGGCATCCTAACAATAACAACATGCAGGTCAGAGTGGATAAAACCATTTGCCAGTGAAGGGTAATGCCAGGATTTGATACAACATGTAATTCTTAGCAGCAGTTTGGGCTTTAGATGGGATTAGGTTTAGAAAGGGAAACTTGTCAGCCACGAGCTTAAAGGGTGACCTCAAAAGTACTGAGATGAGGTGGAAACAGTCCAAACAGCCAAAAAGTAAACACTATGTCTGGACCTGTCTAATTAAGGCTGGCAATACAACAGGTAAATGATGCTGTGTGATGTAATTTCAAGCCACAGTCCATCCCATAACTCTGAGGATTGGACTAACGAGATAATAAATAACTCTCCTCTGATTGGCTGGAAGGTGTGAAGGTATTTGAAGTGGTAGATTCTCCCCTCACACTCAGGAGCTCATCTGTTCTCACTGCTTTGGAGGCTTCCTCTTAGTGCAAGTCATTCAAAGCCAAGACTCAGATCATATAGAGTAGCAGACCATGTTTTCTACACTATATGTCCAAAAGTTTGTAGACAGGAGAGACTAAGCCAAATTATGAAGATGGAGATGAATAGGAGTGGGGAATTTAGCCAGGACATCCGGGTAACAGCCCTACTGTTTTAGATTAAATGATCAGAGATTTTATTCTGAGGAACTTTCAGTCTCATCTTTATAAACTACAGTGTCCCTGAGACTGGGATCCAGCATTCCTGGGAACAGCGCCCCCTTTTGTCCATCAACACACAAGATCTTCTATCTAAGTACTAACCAGACCCAGACTGTGGATGTGTTATGTTGAGCAGGTGCTATTTTTACTCCTCTATGAAAGCTTCAGACTAGGTTTCTTTCCCTAGGAGGATGCTCTTCATCTGACTCTGCAATGCTTTTCTAAGGAGGTTATACACAAAAGTGTTAATTACAAGATCATTTTGGGTGCTCATTGTATAATGTGGAGCAGAAGGCACCCTCTCAGCACTGTATCTGTAAAAATACAGCAGTGTTGACAGAGAGCATGTGGTGTGAGTGAGGACAGCACACATTAGCAGGCAACGACTGAGCTCTGTGTCTTCTGAGCTTATGGCTCCACAGAACCCAGCAAGAACAGTGCCAGACAGCAAGAGAGGTGGCCAGAGAGAGATAAACAGAGCGATTAAGCTGTAGGAGTGAGAGGAAGTGAGTGTTTGTGTGTGTGCGTGCGTGTGTGTGTAGGGGGGTGTAGTATAAAGCTTGCTCTCTCTCCCGATGTGTGATGGGGGTGTGGGACTAGCTTTATCCTGCTAACAGCCATGTCTAATGCGACAGGCCGGCGCGTTTTGTCCTCGGCTGTAGGTATGAGCCGAGGGTCAGAAGGTAATGCTGTGTTTGCGTGGCCCTCTGCTAAAGCTCCGGGGCTGACCCCCCACTCACAGCGCTTGACTTTTAGCCCCGATCCCTGGAGGCCCCCACACGACCTACACATTAGGCACACAGTGTTGGGTGTGAATGGCCTGTGAGGTGGGGGGTCCTCTCATGCCTCCCCCCAAACCCACATTAACAGCATCATCAAGTTTCACTCGGACAGACTGTACCAGTGTCTCACACACAAAGATGCACTCTTTTATGCACACAGTGAACATGCAATTGACCAATCAAAAATGCAACAGAGGGCGGAGCGGCCTAGGATAGTTTATATACATGTGTGTGTGTGTGTGTGTGTGTGTGTTAAAGCTGCAAATACTACAGCTAATTTATAACTTCCACAACATTCCCAGGCAAAGGTCTAGACACAAAAACTCACACAGTCTGACTTATTAGCTGTTACTTACACCAAATAAATTATTAAAAAAATAAGGCCAAATGTTAAAACAAGTGTACTTCAATAGACCATTACTACTAATTACATGTACGTTGCCATTTTAATTCATTTAAAGTATTTATTTTTATATTTAGATAGATGTGTCATTATTATGTTTAATATCTGTTTTATTATGGTCACTTATTACTATTTGATTATTTATTTATTTATTTAATTAATATCTACTACTGTGACTATTGTTGGTGCTGATGCTGACAGACAGACAGACAAATGGGAAGCTTAAATTGCATGTCCATTGTTTTGAAATAATTAAAACAGTATAATTATTATAGACAGATTAGATTGGACTGGATGGACGGATGGATGGATGGATGGATGGATGGATAGATTTGTGACTTTGAAAGGAGCTATTTAAGCAAACTTGCACTATATTCCTAATTAAGCTATACTTTATTTACAACACCTGAGCAGCAGCATCAGTCAACAACTTTCCAAATTGTATTGTGCTATAAAAACAACAACTTTTACAGTATTAACTGATCTGCAGTCACAAGTATCTTCAAACTTGTACTGTTTTTTTTTTTTTTTTTTTTTTTGGTTAGTTCTACTCTTCCTGATTCTCTCATTACTGTGCAGAAGGTTCTAGACTAGCTTTAAGCTTCTCTGGTGTCATTCTGCCGGACATACTGACACCAGCCTTTGCTGTTCCAGCGCCGCTTTCTGTCTGATTCAGGCATGGGTGATTTCACAGGGAATCGGAGGAGAATGTTAACACTCTAAAGAATGCCAGTCAAGTCAATGCCCGGTTAGAGGCCCGCCAAACGACCTATGACCTGTGAAAGTGGCCACCATTAAGGTTTTCTAAGCTCACTGGGATCGGCCAATAGCATCAGGCTGTGTGTGTGTGTGTGTGTGTGTGTGTGTGTAGGATGGTCACAGGATCAGCATAAGTGACACAGAAATGACATTTCCTCTAAACACAGCAACACATATTCTCTATTCTCCAAGTGAAACTGAGCCACAGAGCTGGATAAATGGGGTCAGAGAGCAGCTCTCATCTCTCTGTGAGCGTTTTGTCATGCCTGCGCTTCTCAGCGTAGAGCTGACCAACACATAAGTAGTAAAATCTATAGACTGTGTTCTGCTGTATCGGTACTGTCACGGTAAACACTGCAGACCTTCTGCTTTCAGAGAAAGCTGTTTTAAATGGTTGTGTGTACATCAGATCCACAACATCACCTGCCAATCAAACAC
>BRDA01007564.1:58429-78429 GCA_036984385.1 Crenuchus spilurus | reverse complement strand
TGATATTTGACAAGTAAAATGAAGTTTATAGGATTTACAGAAAGTGTGCAATTTAAACAAAATTAGGCAGGTGCATACATTTGGGCACCCTTGTCATTTTATTGATTTGAATATCTTTAGCACTAATTATTGTGACACAAAATTTGTTTTGTAAGCTCATTGACCCTTGACCTACATGTACAAGGTTTAAGGTTTCCAATTGCAAGTTTTTCTCCTCTTTGCATCTTCTGTGAATAGTGGCAACATGGGAGCCTCATAACTCTCAAATGACCTGAAGACAAAGATTGGTTTAGGGGAAGGATACAAAAAGCTATCTCAGAGATTTCAGCTCTCAGTTTCCACTGTGAGGAACATAGTGAGGAAATAGAAGACCACAGCCACAGTTCTAGTTAAGACCTGAAATGGCAGGCCAAGAAAAATCTCAGATAGGCAGAGGCAAAGGATGGTGAGAACAGTCATAATCTACCCACAGACCAGCTCCAAAGACCTACAACATCACCTTGCTGCAGATAGTGTCACTGTGCATCGTTCAACTATTCAGCGCACTTTGCACAAAGAGAGTCTGCACACAAGCCACAAACAGAGTCGCTTGAGGTATGCTAAAGCACATTTGGACAAGCCAGCTTTGTTTTGGAATAAATTGAGATATTTGGACATAACAAGGGGTGGTATGCATGGCAGAAAAATAACAGCATTCCAAGACAGTCACTTGCTACCCACAGTCAAATTCCATCATGCTGTGGGGCTGTGTGGCCAGTGCATGTACTGGGAATCTTGGTAGAGTTGAGGGTTGCATGGATTCCAGTCAATATCAGCAGATTCATGAGAACAATGTTCAAGAATCATTGACAAAGTTAAAGTTGCTCTGGGGCGGGATACTTCAACAAGACAACGACCCTAAACACGGCTCAAAATCTACTAAGGCATTCATGCAGAGGAACAAGTACTGTACAACATTCTGGAATGGCCATCTCAGTCCACAGACCTGAATATTATTGAAAATCTGTGGTGTAATTTAAAGTGGGCTGTCCATGTTCAGAAACCATCAAACCTTCAACCAGAATCCAGACTCTCATTGGAAGCTATAGGAAGCGTTTAGAGGCTGTTATGTCTGCAAAAGGAAGATCTACTAAATATTGATGTAATTTTTCTGTTGGGGTGCACACACTTTTTCATACCACTGTAGTCTTAGCACTTTTTAATGTTGAATTTCTTCTCTAATTCTAATGATTTATTTTTTAATCCGTAAAGCCCTTTGAATGGACACAGTGTGAGACAGGTAATATAAAAATACATTTTCCGACATAACATTAATACCACTCACAAATGAAGTGAACAACACTGATTATCTCATATCATAAGTGCATGTGAATGTCTGGAATAGACTGGATGAAAAATATGCAAGAGCCCATATTGACAATGGCCAAATGGGTCTGGTTAAAGCATCTCCAAGTCTTCAAGGTCAGTGGTGGTTAAGACCTAACCACAGTGTCTCAATCTCACAGCTTACAGACCAACATCTTAATATCAGATACCAAACAGAACCTTCAGAGGTCTTTTACAGTCAGTGACTAGTTGAGTCGGAAATGTTTCATTGGCACATAAAGGACCAACAACATGGTTTTAATGTTATGGTAGATGTTTGAGCTAGAATGCAGCATATGGTCTGGGTTAAAACACTACTGGGCATCATAAAGCAAAATTCAAAGACTGTAAGTGAAACACGAGAGCGTGAGGATTTATTAGTCAGCTTTTAAAAATAAATCAACAAAAATAAATAAATAAATAAATAAATAAAAATGGCAAAAACACACAGTCAGAATCCTCAGCGTAAGCAACGAGGGTCCCCTTTCATACTTCATTATATCCATAAATCACAGTAAAATATGACTTAATAAAAACTGTAAAAAAGGTGCCATATTCCTGAAGCACTTCCACTCGGCTGTCCATTAAAGCCAGTCCATTCTTTCATCAGATGAGGAATCAAAGAGGGAGTGAAAAAAATATGATCTTTGAAACATAAAAGCAGATCATAACTCACAGGGTGTCAAACACTAAAAATACGCCCAGCATATGCATGCAGTTATTCTAAATGGCTTTAGAAGTCAACCCGTGCATTCAGAGTCCACGCTTCATAACCACAGAGCAGCGCTCTTTCACTAATGTACACACACACACACTTATTTACACACACAGACGTACGTAAGTGGACATTTCTCTTAATACAGCTGTAGTCACCTATCACCCTGTTCTTTAACGGTCAGGACCATCACAGAGCAAGTATTATTTGAGTGGTGGATCATTCTCAGTGAAATTGAAGTGGTGGTGGTGTGTTAGTGTGTGTCAGACACAGCAGAGCTGCTGATGTTTTTAAACACCTCAGTGTCACTGCTGGAGTGAAAATAGTGACCAACCAGCCAACAGTGTCACCAGTGAAGAACTAACAAACTGTGCAGCAACAGACGAGCTACTGTCTCTGACTTTACATCTACAAGCTGGAGCAACAAGGGAGGTGGTCTAATAGAGTGGACAGTGAGTGGACACAGTTAGTAATATTTAAAGGGGACGGGGCATCCTCCTCTGGTCAACTTCTTATTGAGAAGTTACTGATAGACATTCGTAATACTATCCTATAAGGCTGTTGTGTTCAGGTGTATTGATATAGTGCTAGTAGTGATGGTAGGAATGACACATAATAATGGTAATAATAATAATAATAATAATAGTAATAATAATAGTTACAGCAGCAGTTAGATTACATATAAACAATATTCAATGTGGTCAGTAATGGTTCTTCTACTGTATTTCTGCAAAGAATCCATGGCATGGCATATTATAAGAGATTGCTTCATTTAATATCCAAAGAAAGAGCTGGACTGCTTCCACCTGAGTACACCACAACATCTCACTCACAACAATACTACTTCTTTCTCTCTCTTACCTGTCCAGCACAAAGCCGAGAGCCTTCTGTCGCGTGCCTGAGTAGACCGACGGACTGTTCTCCCAGGCCACCAGGTTGGAGGCATCATGGAACAGGTGTATATTCACCAAGTCAAATGTACTGGAGACACAGGAGGAAAGAACTGAGTAACTAACACAAGACAGTTAACATGAATGAAGCAAACTGAATGAATGAATTTTAAAACAAAAATGCAGAATGGCTTCCACAGGGTCTCCCTTAAAGAGCCCATATTGTTGACCAATTTTCATTCCTTTTTTGGCATAAAACAGTCAACTACAGCCAAACCTATGAACTGGTTGGATTATAATATTGATTTAATAATTATCTTATGACATGATAGCAACACAGGCTCACCTGGTACATTCTAAAATATTTAAATGGTTAAAATTACAGAAAAGAAGAAACATTCAAACAAAAACTCGGGCATAAGATAATTACATTATAACTGAACTTTTCAGTGAAGAAAGCTGAAAACAAACAAGAATAATACAAAGTAATTAAGATTTTAACTAATTAAAATGGACTTTGGAGCACTGGCACCATTGCATTGTGTCTAATGATGCCCCTGGGACACACAAAGCAAAAAGTGATAGCAAGTGAAATCCCCTTAAATTTAGTCAAAATGTCCATTTTTTCTCATTCTGAGAATGTTGCAAGTTTATTATAAGACAATTTAACATATAACTAGACATTTCTTACTTATTTTAAGTAACATTATGAAATAAAAGTAACACTACATTGGTCAAATTTTTTTTTCCTTGTTTAAAGCATTTGAAGTAAAGTAAAATAATCTGCCAATATAAAGAGACAGTATTTCACAACCTTCTCAAAATGAGAAGTATTAGACATTTTGATTAGATTTAAGACAACTTTGCTTGTTAAGACAATTTTTTTGCCCTTTAAGTTGTGAATCTGTGTTTATGTGCATTCAGTGCCACCAAACCCGTCTCACTTTGCATAGATATGACATAAAACAGCATGAATGACTGTACAAGTCCATGTCTGTAATCTGTTTAAAAGTGACACGTGTAGAACACTACAGATGCTTTCAGTGGCACCACGGATAAGCCTGTTATTCCTCTGTCACCATTTCATTCCCTCTCTCTCTCTCTCTCTCTCTCTGGACCAGAGCCCTGTCCCTGTCTAGCATCATCCCTCTCTTCCAATCCTCTCTTTCGGCTCTTTTGTTCTGTTGTATTTCTTCTATTAGATTACCACCCCCCTCCTCCCCTGTGCCCATCTCCCCATGGAGAAAACCTTTAGATTCAGAATGTGCAGGTTCAATTGCATGTAATGTTTTCTGTCATCTGTCAGATGGAGCTGCTTGACTAACGTGATTAGGCCTAATCCAATCCAGCCCTTCTACTGCAGTGCACTGGCCTGCCCACAGCAGTAAAACACACACAGTGACCGGTGCTGGGTGAACACAGGGCTGTTACGGTTATGTAATCACCCGATCACGATTATTGAACATAACTGCAGTTATTTTCCTCTCTTTCACACTCTTGTGTTTACAATAAACAGAATGTGAATTTGTCACTTATGTTAGAAAAAAAAAAAAAACACTCTAACTGTTGGTTTGATTAAAGCTTTAGCGGGCAGTAATGTTTGTTTATTTGAGCTCCAGCTGTGTCTGCTCAGTTTAGAGCTGTTGTTTAATGACAGACAGGAAGCAGGGCTGCTTATCAGCTTTATTATCAAGTTATTTAGAACTATAATTAGCACCATAATTATCACAGTAAAAAATGTAAAAAGTCATCTCAAATCTGGAAATTCTAAATCAATGTGAAAAACTAAACATTTTTCAAAAAAGAAAAAAAAAGAAAATTACAAAAAAAACTGTGCCTCTCACTGCCAAATATGTGGGAACATGCCACCACAAGAAAGACAGTAACACTCATCACATACACTCCAATTACATCTTACAAAACCCCACCCACATTAAATCACACTCTAAAATTTAACCCATCTCTATAAAACAACTGGAATAATGAAAATTAATACTGTCCATTATTATTATTTTATGTGTATTAAATATTTTCTTATTTTACTTGTTTTATTAGATTTGATTATTATTAACTAATGATTATTAATATTTTGGTTAATAATTGTATTATTTATTTAATGAAATAAACATTTTTGTGCTTTGGCAACACTGTTGATGAGACAGTCCTACCAATAAAGCCAAACTGAATTGAAATGAATGAATCAGCAGTTGAAATGTTATAACTGTGTCGTCCATAAGTGACCAGTACAAACACAAAAACAGAGCACACTGTGCTGTAGACATGAGTTGAGACGTCACACGGACTCACCAGTCTGCCAGAGCCCAACGAGTCCTAATGAAGCCCTTCCTGGACCATTTGCACTGCAATACATAAACACACTATTAGCACATTAGTACAAGTACAGATACACAGTGTATTACTAATTAAGGATATAGTGATCACATGAAAGGCCAAATTCAGGTTTTTCAGCTGATAAAGTCAACCTTTAGATGTGTCCATATCAGATATACAGACCAGATATACAAATAGTAAAAATAGTAGAAACAATTCTGATAAGCAATAATATTGGGCGATATAATTTATAGGAGTGTAAATCAAAGTTTCATTATAAAACATTTAGTCTTTTATTCAACAATTTGATGATTTGATGCATCAAAATTTGCCACAATGCAGTCATATGTAATTAAATACCAGAGCCTGGGATTTACATCAGAACAGGTGTGAAAATAAACATGCTTGCATTAATATTCCATATCAATGCATTGGATTGCTTGCTCATTTTGTGGATTGTTACATGTCTAATAACTTAATATAGAATTAAATTCCAACCTTCAGCAATATTTGCTCTGTGACTTGTCACTGAATTGTCAATCACCATTTTTTCTAGATATTCTATTTGTCTTGATAGTTATGAATGGCTAACCATATTACAATAAGACTGAATTATTAACCCCTTAAATAATCAAGTTTTATAACACATAAGCTAAGAATAGTCCCATCAGTTTGCATGAAAGTCCCTGCAACTGAATGATAGGCATTAGTATGTAATATGCCTAAAATTTTAAATGGTTATTTAACCCAGAATAAAAAAAAACAGTTCTTGTCTATACAGGAGCATTCAAACATTTGGACAGTAATGACGTACTGTATGCAGTATAGACTTAAATGGTAAAAGTTGGACACCAAAATTCAAAATTGAAAGAACAACTGAACAACTGAAAATAAAATCATTAATAAGTATTAAATAAATAAATAGCCATTTTATATTTATGGCAATTCCTTGTCTATAAATTACTATGCCTACTTATTTCTTCAGCAAGATTTTCTCCACTGTATGAATTAATTTGACTGTTTCTGAAACCTGTAGAATATATTATAATGCAGTAATACATCATTTTATACAAGTACGTGGAACAAAGATTTTATATTACTAATTTTATTTAGCAGCAGTTTACATCTTCATAGACACTGTTACTATCTCCTGTGTAAAGTAGTGTGATGGTGAGGTGGCAGGGACAACAAACCAGCCTCTCAACTACACCTGGGGATGATCTGGAGATGAAGCTCCAGGAGTGCCTTGTAAGAGAACTCTGGGCCTAAAGCCCCTTACAGAATGAGCAAAGGGTTCTAAAGCCTTTTCATAGGACAATACTGTTATCTAATTTATGATCTTCTTCTCCCATTTTTTCCTACTAAGAATGAATGGGGTAGAAAAGTACATGGCCATCTATTGTACTAGAGTACTGACAGACATAAACTCAGGACAGACCCCTGGGCATAGCAACCACTTAGCAACCATTTGGGATACCGTACCAACCACCTAGCCACCACAAAGGATACCATTGCAATCATCTAGCAACACCACAGCAACTATCTGGGGTACCATAGCAACTGTCTATGTACACCTTAGAAAACACCTGGGATAGCAATGCAACTGCCTAGCAACATCATAGCAACCACATGGGATATCATTGCAAACATCTAACAACAACAAAGCAACTTTCTGTGACAACATAGTAATGACCTAGCCACACCCTAAGGTAAACCACCTTGGATACCCTAGCAGCCACCTGTCAACAGCCTAGCAGCCACTTAGCTACCATATAGCAACATTATAGCAACCAGATGGGATACCATTGCAACCATCTAGCAAAACCATAGCAACAGTCTAGCCGGATTCTAAAAAATAATTGGGATACCATAGCAACCATTTAGCAATCACCTAAGAGACCACAGCAACCGCTTAGCAATAGCCTAAGCAACACTCTGTGACTTAGCAATGGTGTAGCAACACCCTAACACCTGTCTGGGAACTGTATAAGCTGCACAATCACTTTTCTAGTTTATGTTTAGGTTTGTGTTGCGCAACTGGTTATTTGTACACAAACGCCTAAATAAAGAACTTTTGGTTTGCTAAACCTGGTGTCTCTAAACTAAATTAAGCACCGAGTCATCTTGACCATGCCCTGTCCCCAGGGTCCTGTCAAAGCATAAATACAGCAGAATAATCATAAAACACTGCTTTCTCCTCCAGCAAGTCCTTACCTGACTGCAGCCATGTGCAGTAACAACAAACCATGCTGTGGACACTATCAGAGCTTTACCTGCTGCAACCTTTCCACCTTGTTTGGTTTACATCTTCATCTCATTATCTTCTGGACCATTTCTCTTCATCATACACTGAGTGAACGACTGAATCAGGAGTCTCTGATACACACACACACACACACACACACAGCACATGATTTACCACACAGCTCGTTATTAAATGAGA
The DNA here is from genome assembly GCA_036984385.1 of Crenuchus spilurus. NCBI lineage: Eukaryota > Metazoa > Chordata > Actinopteri > Characiformes > Crenuchidae > Crenuchus > Crenuchus spilurus. The sequence continues at coordinate 70,685 of BRDA01007564.1, read as the reverse complement.
GACAAATTGATACTGCAAGCATCCTCATTTCCAAAGCACAGATATATAAATAAATAACCATGTTGGTTCTCTCACTCTCTCTGTCTCTCTCTCTCTCGGCTCCTAATGGGGAGTTAACTGCTGCCGTGAATAAACTAATTATGGCCCGGGTCACATAATTACAAATTGACTAATTTTATTTAAAAACTCTGATGCAAATTAAAAGCCTGAGAGGTATTTGATTGCGCCTCACATCTTTCAGAGCACATTAGGACAAGATTAACTGTATCAAACTGAATTACATTAGCATAGTTGAATTAATCTATAAGCTACCGCAGAGTGGGTATGATCCCAATAACACCACAGAGCACTGCTCACATGAGAGAGACAACAGTGACTTTAGTGAAAAACAAAGCTGGAGTGCTTCATCAATACAGAAGTCTTCCAGATTATGATTATTTCAATATCTGACCCCATGCATTATGTTCAATGTCTCCATCTTCTGCATTTATTAAGTCAGTACCTCATATTAGAAAAGTTTTTAAAGGGGACCTTCACTTTTTTTAACATAGTTAAGCCTTTCTCAGCATGTATTACATCATTTCTAGATAGATTTTATATCAACTTTTAATGATTCTTTTAATGATTACTAGTGCATATAAAAATGAGAATAACATTTTCGTTCATTATTCTATTCAAAAAGGTAAACTGTCGTATATATACATATGGATAAAAATCTGAAATTCAGAATCTCAAAGTATTATAATATTTCTGTTTTTAAACAGATATAAACATAATTAGATATTTTGTACTTTTTTAAAGTAACTTTACATTTCAGTATAATGTGTTTAAAAATATCTTAAATCAAACAAAAAACATAATACAATTTATTTAATAAAATTCATTAAAACAAGTAACCTATGTAAGATTTTAAGTTGAATAATCTTATAATAAGCTTAAGACATTCTCCAAATGAGAACTATTAGATATTTAGACTAGAATTAAGGCTATTTAACTTTTTTTAATTAAATTTTAAAGATTTAAAATAAGTAAGAAAAAATATTCAAATGTAATTTTAAATAAATAAAAAAAAGAATTAATTTATTTTAAAAAACCACTTATTTGTACTCAGGTTCAGAGACAGAACATATTATGTAACAAATAAAAATATAACACTGCAGACAAGGTCATTAAGGGTTTAAACTTTCATTTGATGCTTAACAGCTGACATGGGAACAGAATATCAGGTGTCGGGTGTTAAGGACATAATCAGCATGAGATATTCAACATCTCCAGCCTGGCTCACTCTCAAAATAAGGATTTGGTCCATTGACCTTAATGTTGATGATAAAATGCTACAAATCTTATCCCGTCACATCAAATGACCTCACAGAGGAGCAGCCTGTCCGCTCTGACCACCCCCCCCCTCTCACACAGTGGCCAGGAGAGGGGTCATCCTATTGGGCAGCAGATGTCCGTTAGAAAGGTCAGCGGGCTGGAGGTGAAATAGGCTGCTGTGATAGTTTCAGACCAATGACAATGATGAACGGGATGTTCATGTCGGGTCGCTGTGGCTCCCGCCTCGCGCCGGGCCACCCGAAGCCAGAGGAGAGCAGGGATAGGGTAGTGATGTGGAAACAGAGGCACTGGTCTTGCAGTCCATAATCTCATATCTGCCACGTTGGACTCGATCTACAACCAGCCACATCACCAGAACCCCAGACAAAGTTCGGTTGTACGAAGCTCTGCACTGACCTTTGGGATGTTGTGCTTCAGAGAGCCCCCTTGCCTCATAAATAACAGCCCCAGCTGGGCCTGGGGGAAGGTGGGGGTACATAGAGCTGCACTGTGAATAATAACTAATACTCACAACTGATGACTGACAAAGCGCAACGCAGACCTACCCCATCACTGTGCTCCATCATTCCTCTCGTACGGGGGTACCCCAAAAAATGTCAACTCTCAAATAATTCCCATGTCCAAAACTTTGCAGACACCCATTCTAATAAAGGCATTCAACTACTAAGTGTGACACAGATGCACTAATGCACACACACACACACAGCTTGAAGAGAAGTACTGCCAATGGAATAGGACTAAACTTGGACCTGATAGCACCATGTCTAATCCCAGGTTTGGGCAAGAGGGGTATAAAGTCTCCCTTAATTGTTATTAAGTTGTGGAGCAGTGGAACTCTTCTTATTCAATACTTTTGGGATGAGTTAGGGATGTGGAGATGGCGGTGATCATCTAACGTGTGCTCTTGTGGCTGAATGCAATCAAATCCTCACAGCAATGCTGCATAATCTAGTACACAGCCTTGCCTGGACAGTAGAGATGACTACTTTAAGAAAAACAGGATAAACACTTTTTGATTTGATCCCTTGACAGTGAATAAGTTGATGTCCCAATACTTTTGTCCCTGCTGTGTATGTCAAAAGCAATGGAAATTCATGCCATACCAATTAAAGTTAGCATGCCTAAATCAGCACTAATACTGAAGAAATGTCCCGGCATCTGTGTTAAGGGTAAAACTGGAGAAATTTCAACTATCGCTCTAATGACTCGACAGTCAAGAATAACACTGATCTGTTTTCAATTATGGACTAGACCACCTAAAGCATCAGCATCCCATGTTCAAAAAATATCATGGCAGAAAGCATTCAGAAGCACATGGGTCTGCATGAAACGTTCCCATAAATAAATAAAACTAACCTAACAAATGACTGCGTGGCAGCGTGACTTAAAAGGATTGCGGAAAGCCGGAGAAATGACAGGCCGCCGAATCCATCAGCTCGACCTTTCACAAACAATGCGCCTGGCGTTTTGTCCAGTTCCTTCTAACTCGGCTTTTCAATTAATATTGTCCCCTCGCTTGCCCACCACTTAGAGCCATAACTCACGGCTGCAGTGTTTTGCATACAGGGAGGGGAAAGTCATTTACGCTGGGCCACCCAGCCTTCTGAAGGGGATACAGGGTCATATTATAGCGCGAGATTCAGCAAGCAGAGACAAGGGCAAACAACCTTACAGTACACACACATACACACAGTCACAAAGGCTCAGAGAGAGAAGACGATCACAGTGCTGTGGGATTAAGACACCTTCAGAAATACCATAATGCTCTATTACCTGTACATACTGCAACCAGACCTACAGAGTAATAAAGACCTGAATTTTCACAATATTGGTAGCTCTCAGCCTGGCCACTTCATTAAGTACACACATTGTCCATTTATTAGCTCCACTTACCATATAGCTGCACTCTGCTGTCATACCCACTCATACCGGAACACACACTAACACACCACCACCATGTCAGTGCCACTGAGAACAATCCACCAGCTATGTGGGGGGTTCTGATCATTGAAGAACAGGGTGAACAAAGTATACAGAGAAACAGATGGACTACAGTCTATAATTGCAGAACTACAAAGTGCACATATATGGTCAGTGGAGCTAAAATGGACAATGAGTGAAAATAAAAGTAGGTGGTGTTAATGTTATGGCTGATTGGTATACATACAAAGATGTTCAAAGTCTGGCAGAAGGCATTTTCTCCTTGTTGTGCTGCCAGTAAAACCAACAGCCTGTCAATCAAACAGGAGGATTAAAGTCCTTCCCCCTCACTGATGTCATCAGGACATACAAGAGTGACAGATTATTGATGATGCTGGTAAGACACACAAAGACATTCACTTCCTTCTGAGGAAGCCATGCTGGGCATCCAGTCTCTCAAAGTAGTGTATTCTTACTCTTAACCCTAGAACCAACTGCTAAGCCTGGATCTCATCTAATCTCATCTAATCTCAGTAGATTACATTGTGCTAATATGTCATTAATTTGTGCTAAAATTACTTAATTTTAATATCTGAGTACAAGCCTGGACATTGGTGTAGCCATGGGCTCAATCACGTGAACTGAGAGAAAACAACTGAAGTGCCACTGAGCATGGCACCTAATACCCAACTGCTGCCCAGGCACCATGCTCAAACTGGTCAAATGTCTCACTTTTTAATCATGACCAGACCAACAGAAATGCTCCAGAACTGCTTTGAATAAAATGTCTTTACATCAACTTACAATGGCTGTAGGGAAGGTTTTCATCCTCTACTGTGTAGTAGACAGATTTTATTTTTTGAGATGTTTAAGAAAAGCTGGAGTGTCCACCTCTGACCTGACTTCAATGTATACTGGTTTTATTCAGCCCACACTACCCTTGCCCAGTATGGCTTGAAAATGAAACCACTAAGTTGTGACTAAGTTGTGCCAAATCATCTTCAGCGAAAGAATATCCCACATATTAAGATGCTTTCCAAACTCTTAAGCTACCAATTCTCCAAGACTGAAGGTACACTGTGTAAGGAGTCTGACTTTAGCCACCTTCCAGAGCCCCGGCATCAGGCTGGCAAACAAGAAACAGCAGCAAATTACAGATTCCCAAAATAAGAACTGATACATAGAAAATACTACACAAGAATTTTAAATGAACACTTATAAGCTTTATTAGGCTTTTTTAATCTTCAGAATGTGCTGTTATAAATGTAGAGGTAGAACTGCTAAATACTCACATAGTTCAGGTTTTATTCCTGTAAAACTGCAGTGTGAGTGTGACATACATTCAATCCAGTGAAATCATTTTGAAGATAGTTGCAGAGCTTTGAGTTTTGAGTGAGAGCTTTGAGTTCAGCAGAATCGCTGGTGGTCACTAGTGTATACTGGCACAAACAATGCCCTTCCCTTTACGATGTACTCCATTCTGAACAGACTAACAGAAATAGTCTAAAAAATCGAATTACTTAATAAAAGTTTTTAATGCACATTAGACAGCAACTACTTGACTCTTAAGAGAAAAGTCATGACAGCAGTAAACTTTACCCCTGATGGAGAAAATATCTGGACAGCTTTTGTCTACTTGGATGAATCAACAACACAATCGGATCCAGTAGAACCAGACTGACATACAGCAAGAACTACAGCAGATCTTCAAATGTAACCATTTGTCACTTCAAACAAAGACTACAAAAGTTCTATGATCTTCCCTGTCGTTCTTCATGGATGTAAATAAAGCAGGAGATGAAGAATTTTCATGACCTTTGGACTTTGGTGTTGGAGAACACTTTCAGCTGACCTTTCACTAAACTGAAGATCTATTTTGGACACATGAGAAGAACCCATTCACTTGAAGGTAAAAGAGGAAGAGGACCAGCCACAAGATGGATGGATACAATCAGACGAGAAACTTGAAGACCCAAAGATTGAAGAACAGAAGATAAGATGTGATTATCCAGCACTTCACGGTACTTAATAAGAACAAGAATATTTGGTTCTTGCCTACTTTCTAGCACTTGACCGAGTGACATCACTACTTCAGAGCCAGAATCGGCTCCTCGTCGGACCGGCGCTGCGTCTCGCCCTGGATTCACCGTTAATAGGATTCTTTTAGAGCAGCAGATGGATGGCGAATCCGGCCGGTTTCATCTACTAAAAGAGGGCATAAATCACGGGGTGGGGAGTGGGACGAAGCTGGGGTTATCACCAGCACAGCCACCTCACCACAGCCCTGCATTAGAGCATTAGTGAAATTAATTCATCTTTCATAAGAGGTCTGAGCCGTATCGGTGATCTATGATAACAACCAATCTCTCACTACAGAGAGCACCGTACGTGTGTGTGTGTGTGTGTGTGTGAGCGACCATGTAGGAGAGACCCCCCGTCCCAGGCTAGACTACACAAATCTGCTGGTTTTAAATGGGATAACATTATCTGGAGTGCTGCTCTTGAGAGCATCATGTGAGATTCATAACCCGGCCACAGACTGCGCATAAATCAATGAGCAAACTTTTTTCTCGTTTTGTCTCATTTCTTCTCCGCTGCTTTTGTTTTGCTTACGTTCTGTGTAATTATTGTGAATGGTGTAGCGCCTGAATCATCGTAATTGCTTTTAGATCATGTGGAAATGTCACATTTGGAGGCGGGGATGATACAGAGGGAAGGTGTGTGTGTGTGTGTGTGTATGTGAGTGTGAAGGATGAGGAAATTGGGAGAGTCCCGTGAAAGGCCAGCTCTGTCTGCTTTTGCATATATTTGTGGGACCGGCCCACTCAGGCGTGGGTAACTGATGAGCTCTGTGAATCGGGCTGACACACGAGCAGCCTTGCTCTTTATTACTGTATCAGCCTCACACACACACACACACACACACACACACACACACACACACACACACCACAGCACGAAAAGTCAAAGCAGATTGCTCCACACATGAAGCTGTCGTAGGAGAAAGTGAGACATCATGCCTGACACACCAGCAGATGAACTTATAATCCCATTACAAACACAGCAAAGCAAGCCGCCGGGACTGTTTAGGTGACATTTCCTCAGGAGTGTTCAGATAAATTAAGTTTGTGTGTGAAATGTTAAGTTAAATCAAAAGATTCAGACAGTCTTTCTCACTTACACCAGACGTAGTCGTGTGGACGATTCTGCTTCTTTAACCACAGCTGCAAGACTGGCATTACAACACAATATGGCCATAGTCACCTAAATTAGCCCAAAGGTTTCCACTAAGATTCATCACCAAATCTCTCAGCTCAAACCACATCCACACAATAGAGGAACTAAAGAATCTGAGTTAATATCAACTGTGACTGAGACGGTCCTGTCTGTACTGTTCAGTTACTCAGTTATCTAAGTCTAATATTTATTTCAATTCCAGCATCAGAAAGAAAGAAAGAGAGACAGGGAGAGAGTAAGAGAGGGGGGGGATAGAGAGAGAAAGAGATGGATGGATGGATGGATAGACAGAAAAAAAAGAGAGAGAGAGAGAGAAAGACTAACCTTAAATGATATGTATACAAGGTCATTCCATCATATATTAAAATTCACCTGTATTGACACTGTGGACACTATACCTGAGTTACTTCAATACATCACCAGATCTCCGATTACGTGGCAATAGATAAAACAGTCACGCCATGACCCATGTATATATATATATATATATATATATATATATATATATATATATATATATAATGTACATGTTATAAATAGTTTGAGTTGATAACAGATTACAAGATTTGACTTGGAGCCACTTTAACATCTGACAGCTTTGACTTTAGAGTCAGACTCTGGACCTGAGACTGGAGGCTACATGCAGTCACAGTACACTAGTGCATTTATGTGCATAATGTAAACAAACAGGTAAACTGTCAGATATTATATTTATTACATATAAAGTTACATATTAAGCCTTTTTTGTTATTTTTGGAGATATACCAGTATAAATTGAGCTGGAACCCAGTGTCACCCGAAGGTCTAGAGGAGCTGTAGTGTTATTTGGGGGTGGGTGGGGGGGTGAGAAACACACCTCAGGGAAGTAGTCTTGAGGAAACTTTTCTTTCTCCAGCATAGACGTGCTCTCTAAAGTGTCCGAGTAGATCTCCTTGCCAACCACCTTCTTGAATTTCTTGGCTAGACAAGACAAAGATGAGAGTGAAGGGTCACAGGGCATTCATTACTGAAAACATGCTGAAATCCTTCACTTTCCTTAAAGCTCGTCCTAGAGAGAGCGACTGAGCCTTTTTCAGGCAACTGCTCCACCTACTGGTCCTAAAAAGACATGTTCCAAGACAGCAGAGTTCCTCAACAGTCTTTACAAGCCATTAACATTCTCAGCACTGCAGTGACACTGATGTGGTGGTGGTGTGTTAGTGTTGAGTGGATCAGACACAGAAGAGCTGCTGGAGATTTTAAACAATACACTGTTTAAAACAGAAGGTGCTACCAAAGGTTCTTTAATGCCATTAACCATTAAAAAATATTTTTAGTACATAAGACTGTGATATTTAGAACCAAAAACACTCAGTAGAACCCTTTGTGTGATTAAATGGTTCTTTGCAATGATTAAAGGGTTCATCAGAGGGTTGTAGAACATGTTGAAGATGCTTCTATGTGGAAGAGTTTTGAAAATGGTTCTAGTCAGCACCAGAAAGGGTTCCTCTATTATTACAAGCTTAACATCATAAAAATGGCAGAACCTCTTTGGTACTACACAGAACCATTTTCAAAGCTCTTCCATATAAAATCATCTGCAACACATTCTTCATCAATCTGAAGAAGCACTTTATCATGTAAAGGGTTCTTTGAGTGTTTATGGTTCTAAATATAACTGCTTACTTAAAAGCCCTTAAAAACATCTTTTTTAAGAGTGTAGAAGAACCAATTTTGTTTCACTAAAGAGCTTTATAGATGTGTGAGTGTGAAGGCTCCATGTGACGTAACGGTTCTGCACACTCACAATCTCTATTACAGAAATGGTTCTTTAAATGGTTCTTCTATGACCTCGCTCACAGAACCTCTTGTAGTACCTTTATTTTTAAGAGCGTATGTCCAGTCAATATTCACTCTATTAGGTACACCTTGCTGGTGCACCTTTTAGACAGAAAATGATCCACTCATACCAGCACAGAACACACTAACTCACCACCACCACGTCAGTGTCACTGAGAATTATTCACCACCCAAATATTAACTGTCCTGTGGTGGTGGACAAGGAGGTGATCTTAATGTTATGGCTGATCTATGTAATCATACAGTACCAGTGAAAAGTTTGGAAACTCGTGACTGAACATACACTGACTTTAATCTTAAAGAATTTCTGATCTAAAAGTCCAAAATTAACCTTTTAAATCAGCTTGAACCTGCCGGTGGGTCCAGATTCTAATCATTGTATTCAGACTCTGTTTATTATTGACATTGACATCATCTTAGAAAATAAACAAACAAAAGATTAAACCCTCTTCTATCTATTTAAGTTGTGCAATTTGTTTTTTTGTTCTAATATCTTAAAAGTTTTGGTGTTTTATTAAAAACTAAACATGGACCATTTAACTGATGTTTGAGCCCTAAATAAACAGAACTGAGCACTCAGTTCTGTCCTGCTGAAGGTTGATGAAAGTCATTTAGCAGTTCACTTGCTTTTTCCCAAATGATGGAGAGTAAAAAGGCTGTGAGTTTAAGAAAAAGAGGAAACTACAGCAACACATACAAGCATCATAGCATTATATTTTTTACTTTGTTCTTGACTGACTCATTTAATTAAGCAATATCACCCTCGAGGTAGAGCCATCACATTATTACAAAATCAGCTGATCACCATTATCTTACATAATCAATGATGTAATTATGTTGAATAATTGCAATATTTTGAGTCATCTGGATTTTTTTTATCATCATGATTATTTTTATATATTAGGGCCCAGAGTGGTGCATCGGACTAAGGCACTTTCACTATGATCTGAGGATTGTGAGGTAAGACCAAGAATTGGAAATGCACTCTCCAGGCGGCTAAGATACTACTGTAGGTAATGCTGGCTGGCTCTGGCATCTGCCAGGCGATCCATCAGAACTTGGGATCCTGTACTTTCCTCTGAGCGCGTTGGCTGCCCAGCACATTGTATAATGTCAGGGACATTACAATTGATAGGGAGAGTCCTAATGAATGGGCGGGTCGATTGACTGGCCAAACACAATGCCAAAAAAATCCGGTAAAAAAAAAATTAAAAATTTAAAAATGATAGTGATTATTTTTGATCATTGTGTAATAAATTTTGTATAAACCTGATTATTTCTGATAATTGTCATAATTTTGGATATTCACAATTATTTTCCACAGCTGCTCTTTCACAGTCACATGATAAAGTCATGTGATATTTCCAATAAACACAATGTGAGTTTATCAGGGATGTTGAGGTAGAAAGCAGAATTGACTGAAACATGTGACACTCTTATAAGCACTGTTGTGCTTAAAACTTTACAGGGCAGTGTTCAGTAATGTTTGTTTATTTGAGCTCACACTGTGTCTGCTTAATTTAGAGCTGCTGAGTAGTGACAGACAGGAAGCAAGACAGCTGATCAGATCATTTGGAGACTGTCGTTCTTGCCCACACTGAGACAACTCAATTACTAACTGCAATTAATTATGTCAATCATCAAATTAAAATATTATAATCTTGACAGTCCTAACTCAGGTCACACTGATCATGATGGTGATCACAGCTGTGCTGATATTCAGTATCTCAAGTGTGACATTGCTTTTTATATAACAGCTCATTTATTAGTACTAACAGTTAAAAAAAGCTAAATTTTATGATTTGTTTATTTGATAAGTAATTGAGTTCTGTAAACACAAATAGTTCTGCAAATGGACTGGGTCTGGACTGTTGCCAATCAAAGAGAAATTCAGTTAACAGCTAACAGAGCACACCTGTAAAATTATGCTTACATTTGTGTTGTTATAACATCACTTGTCCAATCTGTTGTATAATGACATACAATATAACTTTTAATTAAATAGACATTGTACATTAGACTACATTAAACTCTTTGTTTGAAATACTATACTATACTATACCTAGATGTTAGCCATAACTGTCAATATTGCATCATAAGAATGAAAACAAATTGTGATCAGTTTATTTATATTAATTTATTAAGACCAATAAGTTGTTTACTACTCAGGATAATTACAGAGTGGACGGCTGAGAGACAGAAGCCACATTTAAACAGTTTACATATTAAAGTGAACTTAATTTCAGAAAATACATTAAATACGTTATTGTTTAATAATTACATTTTTAAAAATCTACTTCTTTTCAATCTATCGATTTTAGGACTTAGCAATAAAGGACATAATAAAGAACAGAATATATGATGCAAAAATATGAATCAATGTAAATCTGACAAAAAAAACTAAATTTTAGCTAAGATTTAAAAAAAAAAACAGTGTTTAAGCTTAAAACTGCTGCTGTTCCACACAGAGCATGATTTCTGAGGCAGAAGGCCATCATGCTCGGGACAGGCCATCATTTGATGAAGTGTGTGAGGGGAGGGTGGGGGGTCCTCCAGCCACTGCTGCCCCCTCTCCCCTGTCCTTCACGGGGGTGACAGCCGGCTAATGCTGACGCTCATGTAATAGGAGCGGCTTTAATTAGTGTGACCACAGGGACCGGCCACCTCTGACCCCTGCCGCTGATGAGGTCACCACTAACTGTCCAATACTTGAGCACACTATTACCACGGCTGAAAATCTCATGAATTAAATTCAAATATTAATAAGCATTGCTATTCCTTATTACTAACTCCATCTCTCGGGATTGCTCTGAATCACACTATTCTAATGGAACTGGTGAGAGTGATTGAGACACCTCATTATCCGCAGGATTAGATTAGTGTGTCAAATGAAGGGACTTACCTTTGAAATCAAACTGGTGGATGTTTTTCAAGGATTCGTGTACAAAGTAGCAACTTCCTAGTGCCTGTAAAGACAAAGAGACAAAAGATTATAATACTAATATTAGATTCATGACATAAAGTAAAATATTTCAAGCCTTTTTTTGTTTTGTTGGGTTATAGCTCATGAGCGGGCACAGTAATAGGATGGTCACTAGTAGTGTTGGCACTGTGGGCAGATGCTGGACAAAGAAATTAGCATCTCCATAAAGCTTGTCAGCAGATGGAAGCATGAAGTGCTCTAAAATCTCCTGATAGATGGCTGAGTTAACTTTGAACTTGACAACACACTTCTGATGTTGTCTCTGGTTCAGGAGTGTTGATATTAGTAATGTGACAGTTGTAGCTCTGAGAGATACACAGTATTTATACTGTTTATAGTCATTTACTCAAACTCATCATCACATATTTTAATCATTTGAGATTCTGGAGAAGTTATACTGCTCATATAAAATATATGACAGTGTAGCTTTTTGAATTAAATTATGAACACAAATGCATGACTGTACAACTCAAGACAATGCAGCCATGCGTAAGGGCCCCACAAAAGTCCCTTCATGTGAATGGGGAAAACCAAACCCTGATCAAAACTCCAGGCACCATGTGACCCTGAACACCTCGCCAAACACCAGGCTCGCCTTTCTTATGTAAGGAGTTCACTGCACTCAGATATGACATGTAAATTATAGATGGACCTGATTCTGTCAAAGCGATCTGAGCCTTTCACAGCAGGCACAGTCAGCCTGAGTTTAGCATGACCAAAGATTTACTTCAATAGGATTATATTCTTAATTTTAGCGAACAATCGGACAGTTTTCCCAGTCTGTAGACACCCCAAACAAACTCGGCAAGAAAGAGGATGGATGGAGGAGGCTGAGGGATTTGATCCGGTTCACAGTTCACTAGCTGCTTTTGGAAGAGCTTTCTCTGCTCACGCTCTCCAGGCAGCAGATAAAGCCAGGGGAGCTGATTTCTTTGCTCC